>JAACIZ010000031.1:98156-232636 GCA_017140785.1 Calonectria pauciramosa
CTAGGGTTTATTATTATAATTATTAATATAGCTTTTTTTTTTATATTTATCCTAGATTATTATTATAATAATAATAATTATAATAATATAATTATTAATTATAAGCTAGAATAATGAAATAGGAATGTAAAACACAGAAGAAAAACCACACACCAAGCCTATAACAACAAGAGTGAAGTTTAGGATAAGTCGGCCTCCTAGATAGAAGGCATTGAGTTTATAAATAATAAAATAATAGCTACAATAGCTATAATCATAAAAATCAATATATAATTATAAAATCAATTAATTAAATAATCCCTTAAAAGGGATACCTTAAATTGGGCTAGAAATTATAAATTGAGATGAAGCTATTATCTAAATCTTAGTATTAAGACCACTAGGCTTTTATTGTTAACTTTGGTATTATGATTAGCTAACTAATACTTAGGCTGGCTCCACTTAAATCTAGCATCCCCATTTTAATCGTCCTTCCTACTATCCCCAACACAATAATAATATAATAGCAATCTTTATTTAATAAAAATTCTTAATTAATTAAAAAGTCTTTAGTTATAGAATTAAGTTATAATATATTTAAAGCTTAAGATTTTCCCCTTTATTTTCATTAAAATTATAATATAATTAAGCTCCTTTTAAGGCTACCTACTAAGTTCTTAGGTCTATCTCTATACTTAGCTATAAAAAATCCTTAGATTAGCTTATATTAGCCTTATAATTTAGCCTATATTAATATATTATAAATAATTATTAATTAAGGACTTTTTTTATAATTTTTAATTATTTTTATTATTAATTTTTATTTTTATTAATATAAAATATTTAATTATTCTAAAATTAATTTCTATAAATTTAGATATTAGATTATTATTTAGTTTAATATTTAAATAAATTTTTTTTAATTTTTTTATATTAAATAATAATAATATATTTTTCCTTTATAATTAATAATTCTATATAGCTTAAAAGTATACTAAAATAATCTAATTAAATAATTTCTTAATTTCTTTATAAAAGCTTTAATATAATTTATTTAAGTATACTTTTATACTTATATAAGTATATAAAACTAGTTTTTTACTCTCTATTATAATCTTTAATAAAATAAAAATATAAAATATAAAAAAAAAACTATATATTAAGCCTATAATAATAAAAATAAAGTTTAAAATAAATTAATTTCCTAAATAAAAAATATTAAGTTTATAAATAATAAAATAATAATTATAATAGCTATAATTATAAAAATTAATATATAATTATAAAATTAATTAATTAAATAATCTCTTAAAAAGAATATCTTAAATTAGGCCAGAAATCATAAATTAAAATAAAGCTATTATTTAAATCTTAGTATTAAGACCACTAGGCTTTTATTATCAACTTTGGTATTGCGACCAGCTGACTAATGCTCGGGCCGGCTCCACTTAAATCCGGCATCCCCGTTTTAATCGTCCTTCCTACTATCCCCAACACAGTCCAATTTAGACTGAGATATCCAAATACATGATAAGCACAGCCCTAATGATTTTAAACCAGAAATTCACCTCATCTCCTTCGGAGGTCCCAATAGCACTGTACGACAACGCCTGCCGCACACCGTTTATGGCAAAGCCGATACTGTATTTGCTATTCAACTTTGACTTCAATAATACCAAATCTACTGTATCCGTTCGTTTAGAATTACCTTTTCATTGTACCCTTGCTATTTAATCCTAACAAGGTATTCCGTAGGACGCAGGATTAAGTCCAATCCATTTCCTCGTCTGTTTGTGGTGGACTGTTGCAGCTTCCATCCCGAGCAATCCGCTCGTCGGGATGAGAGAACAGACGACAGAAATAGAAAGCTCTATCAATTTTGATTTACTAGGTGTACTTGGCATGCAATCTTTCTTTCCCGTCTGAAAAAGACAAGTCACGCTCAAGTTTGCACAATTTCACGGCACGATGCTCTTCATAGATAAATTACCAAGTTTTATTTCTTGATCATGCCAATTCTTTCATTATGGCGCTAATCTTGCCGCAACGTACATTATTTTTTCATCATTTGTCATCCCTGGACTCCCACTCCCATGCCGTATTTTACAATAATTTATCGAATCTTCAAGACAGCCTTTCCAAAGTTCTTGCCCGTCAACATGTTGACGAAACCCTCAGCAGCTTTGTCGATGCCCTCAGTGATGTCAAGCTTGGCTTTGACGCTGCCGTCGGAAAGCCACTTTTGCATGTTCTCCTGGTGCTCCTTGAAGTGAGCTGGCCCAAACTCGGGGCTGCCGACAAGGAATCCCTCGACTACCAGCTGCTTGGTGAGGATGTTGAGCACTCCCTTGGTGCCCTCGACCTGGTCCCAGGGGGTGTTGTAGAGTTCGATCTAGCCCATGTTAGTGATGAGGATATCCCAAGGGGCAAAGCAGTAAAACTTACCATTCCGCAAACTGGAATTCGTCCACGGGGCTTGATGCTTTCAAGAGCGGCCTCGAGGTGAGCTCCTCCCACATTCTCAAAGTAAATGTCAATACCCTCCGGGGCAAGTCTGGCCAGAGCCTCCTTGGGGCTCTCCTTCTTGTAGTTGAAGCCGGCATCAAAGCCCAGCTCCTTGGTAATGAAGTCGAGCTTCTCATCGGAACCGACTGATCCGATAACAGTCAATCCCTTGCGCTTGGCGACTTGTCCAACAATCTGGCCGACGGCACCAGCTGCAGAGCTGATGAAGATGGTCTCTCCCTCCTTGGGCTTTCCGATCTTGTGCAGTCCAGACCAAGCGGTGAGACCAGGCATTCCCAGAGGCCCCAGGAACAGAGTAGCGTCCAGGCCAAAGGGGTTGTTGACTTTTCGGACCATCTTTAGGAGGTCCTTGGGCACGTAGGAGTATTCTGCAATGGGGAGGTAGGCTGTGACCAGTTCGCCCACCTCAAAATCCGGGTTGTCGCTCTTGAGGACCTTGCTGAGTGTGCCGTTGACGATGGGGGCGTCAATGTCAAAGGCGGGAGAGTATGACTTGACGGAAGGGTCGCGCATCTTGCCTCGAAGATAGGGATCAAACGAAGCGGCCTGGATCTCGACGAGCAGACCGCCCTCGGGGACATGCTCAAGGTCGATAGGGCGGTCCTCAACGACGAGATGCTCCCCCGGCACGGGGACTCCCGTGGGAAGCTTTTTGTAGACAAAGGTCTTGTTGGCAGTCATGATTGCGAGCTGGCGTGGAGTGTATGTGAGGGTGTTTCAGTGTGCCGTGCCGCATCCATCACCAAGGAGGAGACATGCGTTGAGATTTATATGGAAATGAGGTTGTAGTGGGGCATGGGCGAGGGTCTGGCTCAGAGCAGGGCCCAACCAGAATGGCAAGAAAGCCGCATGACGACATGGATCGAGAGAATGGGGCCGGTGATGCAGCAAATCAATGCCGGGACTGTAAGACATTGGTGACCAAGCACGATAGGCGGGGTCTGCGGTGCGGTGCGCCACGCCACGCCTTCAAGGGGAAAGCAGCCGAGGCTCTGGTTTGGATCGATAAGCAGCGCAGGGATTGTACGCAGAAACGCATGGATGAAATCTTTCTGGAACCCGACAAAGCTTGTTCGCCTATCCCTGCTGCGATTCGCCAATGCATCAGCACTCAATTCGTTTGAACTTGACAGTTCCGAGGCACCGAACAAACGGGCTCCACTTGCCGAGGCTCGCATCTCACCTTGATGACTAATGCCCAGCTTGCCCGGTTTTGCTCCTCTTTGAATCGGGCCTTACACGTCACGTTCCCACTCTAAGGCTGCCGCACTTTTAAGGGATGCTAAAGTCAATTGGTGAGATGCATCGGACAATCGCCCTATCCGGAATTTTCGCATTTGACTACAACGTCATCTATTAAAATTAAGGCATGGGGCACTTCTATCTACCATACTTCAAGTGCCTAATTACTAATCAATTAACTCGTTGGCTGAGGCGAGAACCATTCCTGGAGATCAACCGCCCAGTCAATGGTTCCAGCAAAGTTGAGATCCTTGATGTAGGCGGTCCTCTTCTTCTTCGTCTCATCGCTCATGTACGCCACCCAGTTCACGTTGCCCTCACCCCTGGTCGAATACGTCATCAAGTCGGAGTCCGATTTGGAGTCGTACCAAGTGGTTGCCGTGACGCCTGGCTTCTTGGCCTTGGAATCCGCAATAATTTTTGTGATTTCGGCATTGGCAAGGTAACCTCCGTATTGTGTGCAAATTCCCGGTTCCGCGTTGGAGTCGGAAAACGTGCCAGTAAAGGTGCACGTGGGTCCAGTGCATTTGGGATCCGTCATCCGGAAGCTGCGGCCATAGCTGGAAACACCAACCACAATCTTGCTTGCAGGAACGCCAGCTTTTGTAATCATCGCCAGAGCATCAGCGGTCTCCGTTTTGTTGACATGCGAGCGGAGACAGTTGCCGTTGGGGCAGCCTGAGCTTGCGTACGGGTTGCCAAAGTCTGTCATCAATGTTAGCAATTGGCATCAGGCACTCGTGTGAATGTTACTTACCCCATTGACCATGAAGATCGTAGGTCATGTAGACAAGGTAGTCGATAAGCGCGGCCATTTTATCGACGGCAAAGGGCTTCAGATACCAGTAAGCAGCCGGCAAAGCAACCGACATTGTCTTTCCGCTGGTGCCAATCTTGCTTCTCATCAAGGTCAAGAACTTGAGGTAGTTGGAGGCGTCGTCGGTAGATTCGGAAGATCCAGGGTTGGGCGTTGCTCCGGGGTACTCCCAGTCAAAGTCGACGCCATCAATTTTGTACTTGTTGAGGAACGTCATGACGTTGGAAGCAAACCTTTCCCGGTTGGTCGACTTCATGGCGTCCCTGTATCGCTGGAAGGTAGCGGCATCGGTTGATTCGGCCCAGCCTCCAAAGGAAACGACCTTTTTCCAAGGGCCCTTCATGGCAACAAACTTGTTAAATTGCTTCATGACTTCAGAACCCATGTTGACGTTAAAGTCCGCTGTGAGGCCGGCGAATGCAAAGTGCATGTGTGTGTATGCCGTCTTGATCTTACTGAGGTCGGTCACATCCATGTTCAGGCAGGACCGCTCATTATTGTAAGCCTGGAAATAACCGACATTCAGGAAGCTGGTGGGCTTCTTGGAGTTTCCGGTAATCTTGGTGCCGCAGTTGGAAATGCAACCTGCGGTGCCGGCCTTGTAGGTTCCAGGGGCTCCGCCTGTGGCAGTGGTGTTCGTGCAGAACTCGCTGGTGATGCCACAGAAGCCGAACCCAGAGCAGCAAGCTTTCAAAGGACAAGGGTTCATGTTGACCAGATCCCAACCGTTCTTTGCACTAGCAGGCTTCACAGTTCCCGGCTTCTGAGGTCCGCACACGGCGCCGGCAATCGACTTTGGCATCGGGGCCTTGCCTGCGCTGAGACAGATGCGCTGGCCAACCTCCAATCTGAAACAGCCAGCCCAGCCCCAGGTGTTCTTGTTGACTTCTCTGATATAGTTTGCAGTGATGCCGTAGCTTAGACCGAGAGAATCACACGAGTCGCCTGACTTGATGGCGTAGATCGCGCATGTACCGTCCTTTTGGGGCTTTGGTCTCATGTCTGGAAGAGTACCGGCGCTGCAACAGACCCATTGGTTGGGGACAAGAGTGGAACAGAAGTTCTTCTTGGTGTTGTACTTGGTGAGGTTTGAAGAGGAAATCTTGCATCGTGTGGCTAGTGAGGAACAGCTGTCACCAGACTGGACCTGAATCGCCTTGCAGTCCGCTCTTGGGGTAAGTATGTTCTCCACGCCTGTGAATCTCGAGCGGAGCTCGATGTCTCGCTTCTGTGATGCCGGAGGAACGAGAATTCCAAGGTTGAAATTCTGGCTTGTCTTGCCTTGAATATCAATGCACTTGCCATTGACCCAAGTCTGAACAGCCTTGTGAGCCTTGGAGAAGTCTTTGACCGAGTTGACTGCAAACACGCCGACAGTTTGCGACCTCTTGTCGTTAGAGTCGCATATTTGCATCACTTGAGCTCCACTCCTGAATCGATCAACTATAGGGCTGGGTTAGCAAATGTACGTCTGGACTTAGACTAATGAACCGTCTTCAAGATGATGAATAGGCCAGGTAGTCTGGAGAACTGGTATACGAACTAAAATCCGAGTTAGAATATAATCCAAACAGTCCTTGAACATGGTACATACCATGATTGATTGATCAATGTGGAAGCACTCGTCTTCTGGACTTCGGCGCCGACATACATGCCCACCACTGCAGAGCCAGACTTGGCAAACAAGATGGTCTGTCCGCAAGTAGCACCGTCAACGAGATATTGAGCCAGCATCTGAGCAGCAGCAGCGGCATCTGAACCAGCACCAACAATCTTAGAAGCACTGAAAGAGATCGATGTCTTCAGGCTAGAACTTTGGGCTCCGCAGTTGCTATCAACGGTGACGGCATCGCTCGCTCTCGCACTCAAGACGTGGCTGGCCTCCCTGCGAACAGGGCTTGGGGGGGCGTACTTGGCGCATGTCTGCATCGTGGCAAACTCGCTCGGGGGGTTCTGCACGTTGAGGTCGAACAGAAGGGGTACCGCACAGTTCGAGAGCTCGCCGCGGCTATGAATCTCGGTCCATTTCGAAGGGTCGTACCCGACATCTTGGCACAGCTTGGGGCATCCGTCGGTAAGGGGGCTGGAAATGTTTTCTTCATCGGTAGGGATAGGATCAGCAGCATGAACAACAGAAAGGAAAAACAAAAATGCAACAAGAAAACAAGAAATGAATGACTGATGGCGTTTGGATGCCATTTTGACAGGGTACGCCAGAGGCGTCGTAGAGAGTGTGTTAGAAAGAAAGAGTGTGGCGACGTGGCTTACCGTCTGTCAGACACAGGAATGCTTCAACATTTAAGCAAAGCCCGGGTGATCATCAGGCAGACAGCCAGGGATAGCACAGAACCCCCATAAGGCTGGTATGGGTATCTGTGGATTTGCGATCGGAACGAAACCGAAGCGACGATAGGATCCACTCTGGGCCTCTTGTTTTCTCTCTTGTCCCAACGCTCTGCAGGTACCACGATTGAAGCGCGCGCAGGCTGCAACCTGCGCAGCCAATGAGGATGCGTGACCCCTCCGGCGCTCCCATTCCACACAAACCCATCATGGACTGTCACCTGGCCTAATGCGACACGAGTGGCACCGGCACAGCGTCCGGGGGATCGACACCCCTGCCTGGCGCCAGACGTCTCCTGTTCTGTCCAATGGGCGCTGTCGAGGCTAATCACGACTATTGATTGAGGGTGAGGGCTGAAAAAAGCAATCAGCGTGCGAGCGTCCGAAGCGCGGCATTGGCGTGATTACCAGGGTCGCGCTAGTCGAAACGTGGAAGCTCGCACTCTGAACGAGTAAACGGAGACGCGGGAAATGTCTCTCGATTATCAATGCCAAGAACCAAGGTTAATACAGTAGTCTGGCACTACGACGCATCTGGAAACGACCGATGGTCCGACCAACACAGGTTTTGCTCCAAAAACACAACCAACCAACAACGCTTCCTGCCGTCTCATTATTCAGGAGCTTGCAAAAACTCTGTTGGTCCTGTCGGCACTCTTCCCCTGTCCACAGGGGTCATATTCAGCCCTTCCCGCTTGGCTGTCAGGCCTGTCGGCCGCGAAGTCCGCTCGCTGGTGCTTGCTCACTGTTAAATCATCTCAGGGTCAATTCTTCCCTCGCCAGCCTCACTAGCCTACTTTTCACGCCATGATGTCATATCCCATCTCCTGCCAGCTAAAAGAAAATTGCCAACTACCCTTCTTCTGGGAACGCCAGTCGGTTGTGGCTGGCCTTTTGTAGCGTTTTATGTAGGATGAGTAATTCCCTAATGACTGTTATTCCCACTCTCAAGATGTCTGGATGACCGGGTGCATGATTCAAGACATCCCTTAGTCGGGAATGGTTGGCGCCTCGGAATCACCTTGCTTACTTGAGTAGACGCTAACTTTTGTTCTTGAGAACCGTCGGTCTCTAATTTGCGGAACTCCGAACAATTTTTGTGGCAAGCTTGGTAAACCCGTGATCCATTTGGATGCACCTTCGACCAACTGCTAGCGGTTAGCCCCTGATATTTCACATGGTAAGCATCCATGGGATTAAAAGTGTGTTGGACATCCGCGGGGAAGTCTTGCAAAAGCAAACATCGCATTTCATGACAGCCTTTGTGGCAATTTCGATAATTTGGCCTACGCAAATTAGATTGCTTGAAGAGAGTACTGAAGCTATGGACTCGAAAGTGTGCCACATTACATCATGTTACATGATGAACCAACTGGTGGGACTAATGCAGGGTCACCCCTTTTGCTAACAGTGGCATCGCCCCTGTAGGATTACCGCCTGCAATATGCCGCAATTCGCTCCAGGGAGATAACAGAATGCCATCCATTGCAGAATATTACAGCGTGAGCCATGGTGCCCCCAAAGAATGTCCCTCCCCCCCTTTTATTATTGATTGGTCTGGGAAGACCCCATTCCATGTGAAGGTGCAGAAGTTTTGGATTTAATAACTAACCTACACTTCCTACATTCAAACACTGGGTCTGTTTGAATGCATCATGTCCAACTAATATTCGAATAGTAGCTTCCTCCTTACGAAAATCATGTAAGAGCGCGGTCATAATGAGATTAAACCTCGCGCACCAGACCGCTTAGTAGCGTGGCATCTAGCTAAAGCCTTCATACGAATAATTCGCCCCTTTGAAAAGCTGGGGTTGCTCAAGGGGCTTTTCACGCATGGTCTACCAACTAGAGCAACCTTTTCTCTTGTAGAATTTCCTATCCTTAATGAACGCGGCTTCAAGATGTGCCCTGATCTATGTTTCTAGAGATATGCAAGTACAGCCGTCGAGCTATGATTCAAAACACATGGAAAAGGATTTATTCGTAGAATGTTTATATAGTATCTTATTGCTGCTGTTGCTAGCTAGTTCCGGTCGGCATCCGTCCCCATGATCATCGTGATCTACGACGATCTCCACCGCCGTCGGGTACTAGCTACGTCCGTCGTTACGAACCCTGTTACGGTCATACGGATCGCCTGGGCTGTTCCCTTATTTTGCATTTTGGGCTTATTAAAGCCCTGTTTATCTTGTATTTGCCATTGGGGTGATACTGGCTGTGCCGGGCATCCGTTGTGTAGCGACTGCCTTGTGGTGTTGACGATCGAAATGAGGCCCTTGCGGTCTCATTGCCAACTTCGGGCTTCCCATAACTTCTGTTACAGGCAAGGTTTAGGGCGGTAATGATCAGATCAGCTTGGCTCCAAAGTTGGTGGTATTTATAAGTGGAATTGGGTCTGAAGCTAGTTGAGGCAGGCAGCTGCGACTACGTGAAAGTGACAGAAGCATTAAAGACTTTTTGATATTGGCCATCATTCATAACCTGACGAAATTATATATTAAATCCTGCAAGCCAAAGCATCTACCATGTGCTACTTGGCTTCCTAGCCATCTTGGGTCCACCAGAACCTGCGAGTCTGCCTATTCTTGTTCCGATTAAAGACTATCAAAAGGCAACAGCACTGTTAATTCTTCTTACTCGGGACTGCTTTCATCTTTCTGCCAGGGACAGCAGTGCTCGTCGTTTCAGTGGCCATAGAAGGCATCGTAGCGCCTGTTGTGCTGGTAGTGCTCGTAATGCTAGCAGGCCTAGACGAGGTCTTCTTGTTGTGGGATTTGATGGTAGCAGTAGGCCGACTAACAGGAATGGTAGTGGTTGACGTGGTTGATGTGGATGGACATTTCTGGGGGCGGATGCAATTGCCCGACTAGAGATGATATCAGCTGTGGCTGTAGACATGTTCTCTCAGGATTCACTCACTGCATCCAGCACCAAATTCTGAAGACATTGGCAACCAGAAACACACATGTCAATGCACATCTGGTAAGGGTCTGACGTGCAAGTCTGAGGGCAAGGCGATGCGCAATCTGACCATTCTTGTCTCCTCTATATCCCAGACGTCAGCAAGCTAAATAACGAGTAGATCCTTCAGAAAGTAATGAATATACATACTGGGCATCGTTTATCTTGCTTCATTGGAGTTGCGAGGACGCCCGCAATGTACAGCAGCAAAATGGAAGTGATGACCTTCATTGTGGAGATTGTTAATTATGAGATTAACGGAGAGTGAGTAGTTATTTTGTGTCTTAATAGTGCGCCTGAATACAAGGTAACTCCTGTTTATACGTATCCAAGGCACACATTATAATGCACGTGTTCAACATTCCAGTGGCCTTTGGTTCCGTGGCGATGGGAATCTAATCGGCGAAGAGCGATCTGTTCAACATTGGGCAGCCAATTAAAAGGCCATAGAAGGAAAAAAGTCAATAATTTCTAATAATAACATAAAATCGTCCTACAAAAAAGCCCCGTCTAGGCTTAAACGCCACTTTGATCTGGACCGCGTGAACAAAGTCGCCGACTCTTTCAACTTTAAAACGCAGCCCGAACAATGGACAACCGTCACAACAAAAAAGTAATTTTTGCATCCACGATCTCGATTGTATTGCAAGTGGCTGCTTTTTATTTCGTTTCCGTTTGAGCTGTATTTGAGCTATCCTGATATTTTCAATTAATCAAAAGTCACCATGCTCGATATGGAGTCTACTGTATGAATACCGACCTTGAAACCAGATCATTCGCCCGGAAGTAAGAACAGAGTGATTATTTCTTGTTTGCGCGATGATCCAGCTCACATCAAACGGACACAGCAAAGTTTCGAAGACTTTCTCCATGGAGAGTAAGTTTCGGGACAAGAAAAGTTTCTGCTGAAAATGTCGGGTTTGGGTCCCATTCTGGTAAGGGGGGCGTTGAGCTGAGGGTGGACTGGAATGAAGATGAATTCTAAGACCCGCTTCGCCATGATTAGTGTCAACTAATTGCGGTCGGATTTCAGCAAGCCACACAGAGGGTAAGCGTGACTAATCTAGCTGGGTGCCATTGATGCAGTCATGGAGCCTACAGTCTCGGTCTAGACCTAGGCGCACTCGGAACTATCGAATGTTACGAATGACTCGCGGTACTCATCACGATAACTAAAGGCAATGGACATTCAACATATAGAACTCTGCCTTGTATTGATGTAGTTGAGAAGTTAAAATAGCACTGAAGTGCCTTTTGCTATTAATATTAACTAACCGTTTACACAGCCCGAGGGGCTTGATATCTACGTGAGCATTTGGTGTTTTCTTTTCCATGGGCTATTGGTCAATGTGATATATTAGGTTACCACAGTCTTTGAAACAGCTCTTTGTTATTAGCGACCATGGCATGCTTAAAGTGATTCACAATGTGCAGCTAGACATTTCATTTTGATGATTGGGATGCATCATTTCAGGAAGGCGGTTGGCTCTGCTTCTGTGGGACCCAAGTGCACTCGGCCATATTCCACTGCGGATGATTCCCACTCCGGACCAACGTCGGTTTGTGATAGTAAATTCTGCCCAATTCGATTCTCTTGAAGAAAATACACAATGTCCTTATGAGCTCTATATAATACAGCCTAGAAATCATGATCGTATTCGCTGCCATGTGCATTGACATCGGCTCCTGCTTACAGTAAATGTTACACAATATCTTGATCGCCTCTAGCTATTGTAGCCTGGAGAGCATTGCCATATCTACTGCATTATATATTAACATCAGCTCTTGCTTACCGTGACGGTCAGGCCTAAACTGTGAGGCAAACCGAAGGGTTTATGTTGCGGGTCGGATCAGGCGGGCTGACTTGAGCAACCGAGAAAGTAGTCACGTCGGATAATATATCAATTGATCAGGTGCATCAATTGAATGTAATCCAGTTGTACTGAGAGCTAAGGAATGCTTGGCCTAGGCTATTGAGGGTCTTGCATATCTAGCTGCTGGTACGAGTGCCGCTGGTGTGAGGGCTTTGAACACAATAGATTATAATATAGCTATATAAAAGACTTTAGCTAATAGCAAACCATTCGGTATATGTGTCTGGTAATAACGTGAAGAACAGCTGCAGCGCACATACAGTCGTTTTGACCGTCGACCGATTTGCCTTTCCAAATTGAATGACTTAGATTTAAATTTATAAATTAGTAATTTGAGACTCTTTTGGCCGAGAAGAGCTAAAATATCACCCGAAAAAAAGGATTTCGACTCGCTTTGTGATTTGAGAGCCCATAGATTGGACGTAGGCAGAAGCGTCGAGTAGCACTGATATGTAGCTTGGATGATAATTGGGACAAGGTATAAAACAGATTTTGTAATTGGCATGCTATCGAAGTCCTACAAATTTGGCATATTGTCCTTAAATCCTCTCTAACTAGCCAGTCGACCATCCAAATCTCAGAACCGATCAATAATCATCGAGTTGATAGGGTGGTTCTTTCTCCCAGTCTTCCTCTGCAGGCTCGAGTTTGAAACCCGCCTCCAACGCCATTCTTTCCCCGTTGCCATACTTGGGGACGGCGATAACGATGGCACAGACGGAATAAGCAACTTTGCAATTGGGTTGATTGCCATACTGTCTGAGGTTAGTAATAGTGACACTTTGGGAGGAAGAATGTAGCTCACAGTAGGGTATGCAAACGAGGCTTGCTTCGTTTCGAGATTGGGCTCGTTGAGCCAAACAAGATCTTCGAAAGGCACTCGCTCAAGACCCCACATCTTCTTCACCATGTCTTCCCAGCCCTCCAGATCTTCAATACAATACTCATATTCGGCCAATTTGAACCTAGTACCAACTTTGAAAGACTTTTCATTTCCCCAAAATGGGGAGGTCGCAAGCACGGGACGTAAACACACACCACAACCAAGGCGTTGAAAGGACTGCCATATGGTCATGTCAAGACCCTTCAATATATCCGTCAAACAGCCCTGGGATGACGTGTGGGGGTAAGAATGAGTGGTGTAAAAGCCAACATAACCACCTTGCAGAGAAATAGATTAGCATTAATATGGTTCCGAGATTTCTTGAAAAGGAACAATAAAGAAAAGAAAAACAATACCATGTGGAAGAAATGTACTGTCGTTGACAAGTGTTTCAAGATGTCGATAGAGAGGAACCTGGGTAATTTCAAGTCCGTTGGACTCGTTGGACAGCTGCCCGTTCCCACGAGTCACGTAGAGATTATATGTAAGCGTGAGGCGGTGTCCAGAATGCACGGGGAAAACTTCATGTTCGCAATCGCTGTAAAATGCGGCCCATTGAAGCTGCGGCCCATCAGAGTGTGTGCCCGGTGCCCAGTCGAATTTCATCACCTCACCGTTGTGACGGACCTCCAGGGCACCGCCTTCATGTTCAATAGGTAGACAAACTACTAACGATCCGAACTGAGAACGGGATCGCGGCGTGTCGACATGCGAACGGAAGTGGCCGGAAGGACCCATATAGACCTTAGTACACGTCAGTATGTGGCCGATGCGTAGTCATGGGGCCTGACTACGATTAAACAACATACGTCAGGGGCGATTAAGGACTGAAAAGAGTAGATTCTTCTTTTCCCAGTGTATGAAATTTTTTGAGTGACGCCTAATTACGGCAGCAGTTGGTAGCTACAATCTTTTGGTCAGTCATACTCTCTTTGAGTGGGACATTGGATGACGTCATTCTCCTGCACCGACTTGACCGAGACTATTTTTAATGTTGAGGTCATTGGGGCTGGTCGGAATAAATTCTGTGGTTGCAGAGCGACTTAAAGGAACGGATTTCCCTAGCCTGCGTTGAGGATTTCCTTTTGGGAGATCCCTCTCTTGATTACTCGCTGTAGTGCACTCTACTCTAGGTTATCGGAACTGTGCCAGCGGATACCGTTCCGGCTCCTTAGGTGTTAGCTCTTCAACCCCTGCCCCGCCCCATCTCGTATTATCGAACTGATACAAGCGGGGTAATGATGGCTTTAATATCTCACCTTTAATAACGGTAGGTCTCCGCGAGTGATTTCGTCACGTTCGGGATTCCGGATCTCCACTTTGCGAGATTCCTCGGATCGCGGATTCCTCGGGTCCGATATCCCCGGCAGAGCATCAAATGACCAAAGCCCTTATCTGTGTATCAACCTCAAAACTGCTTTAATCTTGGTCAAGTCCCAGTCTTTTGCAGGCCACTCTAGCCGCTTATCGGGTAAATATGGAGTAAATATGGAGCAGGTACTGCTTCCCCTGCGCAGTGTAGCCAAGGTGCGACTGGAGCCGATACAGTTATCTTTGCGGACGGTTTTATAGGATATGAGAATAATGCCGCTGTGCGCCATGTTAATGCTACTCTGTAATATAGCACTAGTTCTCAATGTTTAATCGAGGGACGGCAGGAGAAACCGAGGATCACATACTTTCAAGCATGGTATAAGTGGCTGGATCTTTAGTTCATCATTCATGCCCCAGGGAAAAGTGGCAGCTCTGATTGGTACTGTACTGCAGCTGCCTAAGAGGGGTAAAAGCTGGCGGAATCTAACCCAAGATCAGTGAGTCGTGCGGGGTAAAAGGAGGCTAAGGCTTAGCGCTCGGCACTAAATGACAACGGATGAAGCGTGCGTTATCTCACAGTCAGTGGTCGCGAAATCTGAGGTTGAAAAGCTTTAGCCATCCTGGTTTGTTTCTTTCAACTTGTATCACCGAACTTAAACCCTATTTGATGAATGGATTCCCATTCAGATGTTCGAGCTGGACGACCACCGGCCGCGGTAACTAACTCAACCCGTTTATTGGATACAGCTCTGACTAACAGCATTGGCAGTGTGACGTGTGCCACTCTAGGAAAGTGAGGACAATCGGTTTCTTGATCACGTGCATCTCATGATGGCGATGACTTACAAAATTTCAGATCCGATGCGATCGGAAGGCACCTTGCAGTAACTGCGTAATGACTGGTGCAGAATGTAAAAGGCTGCGCCAAAGGCAAGGAAGCCAATATAAGCGCAAAGATAAGTGAGGACGATTCCACATACACCTTTTCGATTTTAGTCTGGAGACTCATATTCACTTTGCAGTGAATTCACAGAGGGGATCCTTGACCGCATGTCCCGAATCGAAGGTGCACTGCGGATGTATAACAAGGATGTGACCGTAGAAGATGCCGTCTCGCCGAAGAAAACTATGCAGGAATCCAGCACAGCACCGGAGATGCTGACTCCCGAGGTTGAGCTACCGAACTTCCCTGAATCCGAGGTTGAGCAGCAGTCTCATCAGCCAGCCAGAAAGCGCCGATTAAATTCCTTTTCACCAGCTGCACCGGAAGAAGTGGAGAAGACAACCTCCCCGCCAGCCAGTCTATCGCCGACCCAGCTGCCCCAGGACCAGATTGCGGTTGGGTCAGTTGACCTTGAAAACTTTCTTTGTGATCGTGATTCTGGCCCCAGTATGGATGAGGAAGGTAAAGCGCTATTGGAAAGGGCCGTATCCCTAGTTAAATCAATCACTGCCTTCGAACCAAAGGCCGACGACGTATTCAGGAGAGATGTACGCGAAAAACCAAACTTCTACGACAATTCCCTTTATCCTACAGGAGAGTTTCTCTTCGTGATCTTAAGTGGTATTCATTGCACTCGCTGTCCCACCTTCATCCGACACTAATAGTTTGGACAGGGTCAGAAGCAAACAAATCAGCGTCTTATTGCCAGAGCTTTAATGCGAATGTTTCGTCGTCGCGGCTAGAAAGAATGGGACTGGACCTGATTGACCACATTGTCCATGGTCAAACACGACTACAATACATCATGTGTGTAAACTATACCGCTTATGCATTCATCTCTTCAGCCTCACGGGCTGGTCTGAGCAACGCCATGAAGACGAATTTACGTCAATCCGAAACAAAATTCAAAAATAATGTTCTAAGAAGTCTATCCTATCTGGATGCTGATGGAAAGCCAAGTCTAAGTCTTCTTCAAGCAATGATATCAGCGGTGAGTCCAAAACTTCATTTACACGACCCACCGGTTCTAACATTAAGACAATAGGCAATGCTGTTACAGGACATTGGAAATATGAGAGCATGCTGGTGTTTAACGAATAGAGCATGCAAAATCAGTTCAATCTTACTTCGAACCCAATATCAACAGTCTAGTGAAGACTGGGCAGATGTTCAGCTCATGGCATTGAAATGCTACATTTTCGATAAGGACCTGGCTGCGAACATGTATCAAACTTCAAGCCTGGAGCTTCTTGATCTTCAGCCTTGTTGGACCAAGGGAAGGTTCAGTGATATTGTGCTTGAGTTCCTATACGAGTTTGCCACTGTTCAAGATGGCATCAACAAGGTCAAACACAATATGACAGGTCCTAATTCCAAGGTGACCCTTGAGGACTTTCAAAAACTTGGAAGCTTACAGAAAAAAATGTTGTCGATAAGAACTAGGTTGGCAAATGTCCGTTTCCCATTCGTGCCACTCATTCGAAAGTACTAATTAGGACAGTACCGCTCTGCGTCCCAGGTGTTGGCGGATGACTATCTCTCTTTTGAGTATATGAACCTTGAGATGATGTTCTTTTCTATCTCATCAACTATTCATAAGCTTCGAGGCAGAGGAGAGGGTATAGATGCCACATTAGAACGACGAGCCTGTTTGCAAAATGCACGGCGGTGTATTTCGACTCTCCAATCTCTTCTTGTGTTTACTAAAAATCATAAAGATTATCGAGAGCTGTGTTTAAGTTCACTCACTTGGTAATTGTTTCGCTCCTTTGGGCTGTACTATCACTTACACTTAGCAGGGTGGTTCCTACGTATCCCCTCCATCCCCTGTATTGCATGTTCAATAACTTAGTCAGAACATCTGACCCAGTTGACAAGATGCTCCTGGAAAAGACAACGGAAATCATGTCGGGATTCCCCAACACACATCCGTCTCTGATTCAGGCATTTCGCCTTTTCAAATCACTGCTTTCACTGTACACTGAGTCGAGAGCAAAGCAGAGAAGCATGCAATCATCGGCGACAGCTACAGCAGGTTTGGAAGCTGGCTTTAAGTGGAAATCAACGATCAATGACGAGCAAGTGCTTTATGGGGAGCCGAGATTGATGGAGGGGACCAAGGAACAGGGCTTTAGGCCCAAAACACCAATATCTGAGCAAGATAGCTACCAGTGGCATAGTTTGCTGGCAAGCCTCTCTCCTCAGATGGAGTTTGCCACCCATGAATGACCCTTTTTTGAACGCGAATGACATGGTTGAATGGGATTACTTTAATGCCGAGGGCGAGTTTGACTTCAACATCTAATGTATTTTTTCTCTAAAAATAGTAACGTATATCGCAACCTCTATCACACCGAAAGCTAAGGATTCCTCCCCAAAAGCCAGCCCAAGCCACGGGTAGTATCCTGCTCAAACACAAGACTTTTACTGTGCGTGGGAAAGTTAGTCCAAAAGACATGTGGCAACCCGGGATAAACGTCGACCTTTGTGATGATATCATACTCCTTTCTCAGACTGCGTTCATATAGCAGTCCTTCATCCCTCAAAACATCCAAACCACAGATCTGGAAGTATGTTTGAGGAAGGTTACCATGACCTGTAGGCCAATTGAATGGACTGAATAAGTGCGACTTTGGATCGGCCCCGTAGGCTTCAGCATACATATCCATCGCTGCTTTGTTGAGAATTGGTGCGTCTTTGTTTTGCTGGCGACTCAGATAATATGGTTTGACCTCTTCGTTGACGACGCCATCGTCCAGTAATGAGGGCACATTCAGATAGATGCCCGTCAGGGGATGCAAAAGCCCGTGGTCGCGGGCTAGATGGGACAAGGATGCAACCAAGTTTCCGCCTGCCGAAGTACCTCCGATAATGAACCCATTAGATGGAGTAGCCCCAAGTTCAGTTTCTGCGTGTTCGGAAATCTGAGAATCGTTCTTCAATGTCTTGTTCTCTTTGACCATACCGCCTCAGTAGAGATGGACCTACCCATTGGAGAGAATCCCAACAGTCATTGATCTGCGTGGGGAACTTGTGTTCAGGCGCCAATCTATAGCCAACGCTTACAGCGACCGCGTCGTGAGCTGTTACTGCATTAATGCAGTTCAACGCCTCCATCTCGGGAGAGCCGAATACATAACCGCCTCCGTGCAACAGCACAATCAGCGGCCTCCCAGGCTTCTGTTGACAATGCGCATAGACTAGAGCCCTGTTGGAATAGCCATCACGACAAGGGACAGAAATTTCCCTGCATCTGATTGAAAGCGGCTCCGCCGCTTGTAGCAATGCATCCGCCTTTTGCTTATGGGTCGAAGCCCACGCCTTGCGGGTTTGAGGAATTTGATCTAGCTTGGTGCCCTTCGCAAATTGGGGGCGGTCGTCCGTCTTTAGAATCTAGTAGAATCTATCAGCTTTTACGAGTCTTCGTTATTCCCACAAGCTTTCTCACCCGGGAAAGTTCGGGGTCAATGATGCCCCACTGGCCCCAGGTTGAGGGGTTTGCTACAGACATTGCGAGATCTGTCAGTAATTTGGAAGCTCCCTGGCGGATAAATAGCAGAGAATAAGGTATGATGAATGAAATAATAAGTTACACGTGGAGACCTTCGTGATTTTCTATATAAAACAACTGATATCCCATTATCGGCCTTCTCGGCCCCGCGGCTCCGATGGTGGATCGTTCCAGCCGTGGGCCCGAGGGACTACGTTCGGGCGATCAAACCGGGGAACGTCAGATTATGCGCACTGCCCCTTATCACTGAGTTGATGATTTGGATCAATACCAACAATCTTACGACAATGCATCGATGAGAGCAATACTGATGGCAATCCGTCGGCCTTGGAGTACAATAGTTGAATCTAAGTTGGCAGAACGAATATTGTGCGGCTAAGTGAATGCAATTGACTTTAGTATATTTCTGAAAGACTTCTGTATATGCGGTAGTTCAGCTTTGCAGCTCTGGGTCCGGAACACAGAGGCTATTCATGGAAATATCGCTGTACCTTGCCTCGCGAGTCCTTGTTTATGCCTCATGTCTCATCCCTACACAGTGTTCTAAAATTCTGCATTTCTAGTAGTCTAATGATGGCAGAATTTTCGGTCCAACCAAGTTATGGCATGACTACGTAGGGCTGAAGCATACTACGCTCAAGCCTTACCATAAAGTCGCAGCTACAGCAGCGTGCTACAACAATAGCTTCAAAATTTAGCCAAAGGGTCTGAGAAAGAACCTGATGGAAACAGAGCACCAGACTATTCTGGACTCTGGCCCAGCCACGCTAATTCGACTGTCAGTTGCATCATTGCAATAATGGCGGAACTAGGCTTAAAATATCTGTCCTGTGTATTTAAAACTACGTACATCTCAAGTTGGCATATGATATAGGAAAGCCACTGCCAAAATGGACACGATTTCATATATTGAGCCGGCAACATTCCTGCTCATCCGTGAATGACTACTCCTAGATTTGCTGCTGCCTCATTGAACCGTTTCTCATCAACCGGACGGGGCTTATCAGGCAACGTGACTCCCTCAACCTGGTCTCCGGCAGTATGAATAAGAGACTCGATACCATTTCCATTGACATAACTATAAAACCTGACATAGCGCGAGGCAAACCGAAGGCTGAAAGGAGTACCGGCAGCCAGGAAAACCACCTCGCCAGCATGAGCTATCGAAGGACTTTTGTCTGTTCCAATTGTAATCTCAAGTGTGCCGTCAAGTAGAAGAAACACATGGTTCGAATTTGGGAAAGTCAACTTCTTCTCTGAAAACACAGAGGAGCCAAGAGAGCTGGAACCGGTGATGCTAGAGATGGCAAATTTCCCGGCACTCTGCTTGGTTGTTATGAACGGTCGCGAAGCCACGGAATCCAAGATCCATCGTGGACCAGTATTGTGGCGAAGATAATAGCCCTTGACCTCGTTTGGCAGAACTTCGTTGTCTTTTGTCCATGGGCTTGGCTCTGCCGGGTTTTCGACAATCTCCAGATAGGTGTCCGTCTTTTCCTGGAAGTCGGGCGGGAGTCTGGATAGTAGAGCCTCCAATTGGTCGCGGCTGTCGAACTCAGGAAACATGGTGCCGTCGTAATCATCTTTGAAGCCTCTGAAAAAGTCAACCCAGTCTGCGGGCGAGATCAATGGGACAGCTCGGGTGATGGGACCCAATGGTGTAGGTTTGTGCAAAAGACCCTAGAAGCACGGGATAAGTGGTTAGAAACAAATTCTAATGAATCTTGAGCTAGGCGGTGATATGTTCGTACCGGAGGCACTGAGGCAAAATCACCCGGCTCTAAGATTTTGCAGTCGTCGCCACAGTATACTTTGATACGCCCTTCTGTGATCAAGAAGACATCATGCGTGATCTTATGATGATGGAAGCCTTGATCGGAGGCCGGCCCATCCCACCCGAAAACTGAGAAAGTGTTTCCTGTTTGCTTCTGGGACGCCCACATGTGAAACGCCCCTTTGCTTCCAGGCAAGGTAAACGTCTCTCCATCCCATCGATCAATAATATATGAAGAGCCATCCTCAGGGGGTGTTTTAACTTGCGAGAGACTCATTTTACTATCGTGGTAACTTGGTGCTTAGAAAAGAAAATGAGTTTTTTCTATGGTTCTGTGGCGAGAGACTCTACAATTCGTATCATCTGCGCTTTGGAACATAATTGGAGATCTTTTATGGCGCGCATCTCATTAGCAATTCGGAAAAAGAACGTTCAAATGTCATTATCCATACTGAATGGAGTTTTGGGTGGAGCCCGGCCGCGCGTCCGAGGTTTCCGAGGTCCCGTGGACAATTATGCCGAGTAGTCTTAGTCACAGAATTCAATCTTAACAAAATGCAACACCGCTATAGCAGTCTAGAGAGCTAAGATTCTGTTCATACTGGACGTAGGTCGATGAAACCTTGCAGGTCGACGAAGTAAATCCAAGCCTGATGACCCTATTCAAGATCAATCTCCTACCTTACAGTTTCTAAATGGCTTAGTCAATGTCATAGTTGAACTTAAAAGGCCTTCTCATTGGTTCGTCATCGCTAGCCTGTTTTAAGATCGACCATAAACCTCACCTGCCCCCATTCGCATATAGACGTCGGCAGTTCCCATTCTAAAACGCTTCCCCCAGATCAAGAAGATGATAGGAAGAAGGGAGATGGAGAATGCAAGTACTGCAACACTGATAAACATCTTTTGGATTCCTAGAGATTGAACCCATGGAGTATATGCAAACATTATCCCCATTGACAATACGTTTCGAACGAAAACGACAGCTCCAAGGGCGTCTCCAATGACCTGTAGAGAGAATGGATAATGTTCAGCTTCGCAATCAATCTGGGCAAGGGGGTCTGAATCCTAACCACGTACGTTTTCATAAGAATCCGTCAAATATGTTATCGCCACATCCTCGGTCAGAGCCATTCCGATTCCAAATATGCCAAACCCGGCATGCAGAACCATCATTGGTTTCGCCTATAAAGCATCAGTCAACGCTCAGAGGTTGGAATTTTTCTGTCACATTTACATTCGTGAGTCCGAACCCGATAATCAAAAGGCCTCCTGATAGAAGAACACCAGCTGGCAGCGCAAGCCACAAACGCATTTCTGGCTCAAATATTCCACTGTTCCTCTTTGAGAGATATTGGATAGTCCAGTCGCTCACAAAACCGCCCAGCAATGTTCCTAAAATGCAGCCAATAAAGGGGGCAACTCCCAGTAGTCCTACTTGAGAGGAGTTGAGGTTGTAAGGCTCTCCGACTAAAACAAAAGCTTCGGCAGAGAGAATGACAGTGAACCAAGATATCACTGCGCCGTAACTAACGGCGCAATACGCAACTGCTGGAAATGTGAAGAACAAAATAAAGGGTTGGTAGAAATGATGCATAACTGCATCCTTTGTTGGTGTTGCTAAAGCCATCCTCTCCATGTAGCTTTTCCTTGGATGTGAAGCTTCAATGAAATTCTGGCCTTCCACCACCCCTGGGGTCGTCTCTTTGCGATCAGGATCCTGATGTCTTGACTCGGTTCGATTGTTTGACGTCGTGGTTGACATCCCAGTATCAGGTAGGCCCAGCAAAATAGGAATGTATTTTGACTCCTCAAAGAAGAACGCAATCAAAACGAGATTCAATGCAATCAAAATGCTGGACCACCACCAAATCCATCTCCAGCCCAAGGTCTGTGCCACATAGCCCGCAGGTATAGGGCTTAGAAAGGCAGCCAGGTTCTGGATGAGCAAGAAAATACCATTTGCTCTCCCACGCTGATGAACGAAAAATAGATCTGTCGCCGTAATTACCACAATTGTCTCGCTCATTGACCCCCCTAAGCCGCCGAGGAGATTAGTTGCTATCAATTCACCGCTGGTGCTCATCTGGGCTGACCAGATAGCCGCTGCCAGCTGCATCACAGAGCTTAGCAGATAGACAGGTCGCCGGCCATACTTAAGAGTAACAGGAGTTAGAGCTATGCAGCCCACTGCCAACCCAGCGTAGTTTACTGCATTTCCGGCGATAATAGTTGGGTAGGGGATGTTGAGTTCGTTCATGTACTGGGCAAAAACTACAAATGCAATACTGATTAGGATGAATGTCGATACAACGAAGAAATTTGCAAGTGCAAAGTTGACCCATTTCCTCCATGTTGGCCAGTTCTATGGTATACTGGGTGAGCAAGAACCGTAAGACGCTACTTTGGAGACTCTTACTAAGGGGTCATTGGGGTCACTGCTTGGAGTAGGGTGTAGGCGGTCCTGCCCGCCCGCAGTTGATGCTACACATAGCATACAGTATCAGCTTCTTGGCACCAGGCGAAACCCATGCAAGTGCATTCTTACCCTCTTGGAGCCTCACCGTTCCTGGGACGGCGAGCGCCGCCTCCTCGGGACTGGCTTGAGAAAAAGATGGCATGATGTATCACTCCATTTGAACAGACTATGGGGAGATTTCCCCTGTCGTCTTATGTGCGACGACTAATATAGGCAGCTAAGAGGCAGGTGGATGGGCTCCCATCTTCTCCCTTGGGAGGGACATCTCGGATCTCGGCTCCGAGATCCCGCGGACTCCATCGGATTCGCCTTAAGGTTTCCACTGCGCACGCATTCCTTTATAGAAGATAAGCAGAGAAACAGCTGCCCCAAAGGGTGAGATTTATGCAACATCTTATTTAATTTTGTTCAATTTCTTCTTTACGAGCATACCAAGCCGCGGTTTTGGGCATGTTCGGGTGCTTTTCCTGTTTACATCCGTGACCCTTTTGGAAACGACCGGTAACATTTTGATTACCTTTGTTTCTTTTCCTTGTGAATTCTTTTCATTTTAACACCATGGCTGCGGAAACACAGCCGGATACCCCGAATCCGCTGGATCATCCATTGATTGGTAGCATCCAAGGCAAATATGGGAAAGGCGTGGTACAATATTTAGGAATTCAGTATGCTACTCTTTGTGATCGTTTTGCCGATCCAAAAGTTGCAGAGTATCCAGAAAAACGAAACATTACTGAGACCAGTCATGGGTATGTCCAAACCTCCTTCATAGAAGGCCTTCTCATGGGTCAACTGATCCATCAATGCCAAGATCTTGGCTAATGACACATTTCGAATGAAAAGCGCACCCGTCGTCACCCCACTAGGAGCAATCGAACTAGAAATGAGCTTCATACAGAAGTCGATCGCCACCTATGAAGTTCCTCCGATGTCTGACATTGATGGTCTCAATCTCAATATTACGGTACCGTTGGATGGGGGCAAGGAGCTTCCCGTCATCGTCTATATCCACGGTGGCGGGTTTGCCTTTGGTTCATCATCGTATTCGCACTATGATCAAAGTAAGGTGGTTGAGCTTTCCGTGTACATGGGTCAGCCGATAATCGCAGTCAATTTCAAGTATGCCTCATCACAACTGCCATCGTCTCATCCACTAAGTTATTCTATAGCTATCGACTTGGAATCCCTGGGTTTCTCACATCCAAGGAACTACGCGATCATGGATATAAATCGAATCGAGGTCTCCTTGACCAACGGGCAGCCTTGAGGTGGATAAAGACGTACATATCCGGGTTCGGTGGCGATCCAGAGAGGATCACTGTATTAGGTCATAGTGCGGGTGCAGGTAAGTCTGCGGCCTCTATTCTCCCGTACTGCTACCATGCTAACCTTGCCGCTAAGCGTCGGTGAACTATCTCATGCATTCAAAACAAGGTTTATTCAACCAGGCCATTCTTTTTGGCGGATCATATCTAATGATGAAGCCAATGGATATGGAGAAGGCAGAGGGCTTGTACGAAGCCGTCATCAAATCTTTCGGTTTTAGCCAGCTAGCATCAACTGAAAGAGTAAATGCTATGCTGACAATACCACAAGATAGGCTCGTCGAGCAAATTACTAAGGAGCTTGCATCACTAGGTCCGGTCCTCGATGGAGAGTTTGTATCATATGCGCCAGAAATTGGCAAGTTGAACGAAGAACTTGCTTGTGCACCTGGGTCGAAATGGTGCGAACGCATCTTCACTATTGAAAGCAAAGATGATGTATGGTCTCTCCGTTTGATTACATTTCAATTACTCATGAATCAACAGGGCACAATCTTTGCGCTTGTTAATTTGGCCTTTAGAGAGACCGGAATTTGCAGAAGTTTCAGAAGTCATGTTCAAAAAGTGCTTGGCGAAGAAAAGGGAGCCATATTCTGCCAATCTTACGGTATTGAAGCCAGCACGTCAGACCGAAGAGCCCTTGAAATCATCACTGCCTTTATCACTGATATTGCATTTTATGTACCATCGCTAAGAATCGCTCGAGCATGGCCTGGCTCGACATTAGTCGGTCATTTCAATGAACAAAACCCATGGGATGGCCCCTACAAGGGAATGACAAATCATCTGCTCGATGTCGCTTTTGTTTGGGGAAATTACAACCAATCTTATTCACGTGAGAGCTGGACAGTTGCGAGAGCACTCTCAGAGGATCTTATTCGTTTCGTGAGTGAGAAGGATCACCTTCCAAACTTCAAGGACACAGGGCTGGTCACAATCTACGGGCCAAGTCAAGAAGGTATCTCAAGCCGCCAAGTGGAATGGGAGAGTGAGGGGACGAGAAGAAATCTAAGAATTCTAGAACTAGCCGACCTAATTGGTAGCTTGGATGAGCTCTTAGACCTTGCACATGGATTTCTGTAACAGTCAATAGTTTATCATTATTTCTACATACATCCAGCTCCAGCCTGTATAGCAAGAAAATAAAAAAAGAATATGGTTTTACAGCTTGAATGCCTATTATACTATGTATGTAAACAATTCTCTAATTCTAATCAAGGATGAAAGCGCGTTCAAGTTTGCTCAAGATGACAATTGAGCGGGAAAGCAATGCATCACTATTACTATAGCTCTAAAACTGCCTTGCCCACATTTTCACCCTTGAACAAATAGACTAGCCCCTCGGCTGCATTCTCAATGCCTCGCGTACGGGTTTCAATCGTTTTGAGGCTACCTTCGGCAATCCACTGGCTTACTCGCTCCTGATGCTCAAACTTGTATTTACCGCCCATGCCTTCATCAAAAACGCTTAGACCTCTCCAAGTAAGTCGTTTCCCAATAATCTGCGAGGTGGTACGAATACCGTACTGCTGGTCTATAGGAACGCTGTACTGCGATGCATATCCGCATGCAACTGGAAGGAAGGAGGTGTGAGCAGTGGTCAATACCGACTCTTTAATGTAAAAGAACGCTCAACTTACTGATTCGACCAAAGTCTCTCATTTTTTAATGGCAATTTCTAATTGCTCTCCTCCCACGTTGTCGTAATAGACTGTCGGTTGATCAGAACATTACCTACTGCGCAAAGAATCGGGTGAAAACACGTACTGTCGATCCCGTTTGGAGCTAACTCGTCCAGGGCATCATCGATCTGGCGCTTTCGATAATTGAATCCACTATGAAACCCAAACTTTTCTACTAAGTTTTGCAACTTCTCATCACTTCCAACGCTGCCGATGACTCTCAAACCCTCTCGTCTCGCTAGCTGCCCAACGAGCTGTCCAACAGCACCGGAGGCAGCAGAGATAAATATTACCTCACCTATCTTCGGCTGGCCAATCTCATAAAGCGCAGAGTACGCCGTAAGACCTGGCATTCCGAGAGCCCCCAGGTAAAGACTGAGGGTGAGGTTATGTGGATTTTCTAGCTTGACGAATTGCGCTGCTTGAGTACTCCCAATATCCACATACTCTTGAACTGGCCCAAATCCGATAACAGCATCACCAACAGAAAATTGGGGCGCGTTTGTCTTTATAACTTTCACAATGATGCTATTGGGGATAACATTTCCCACGGGGAGAGGTTCGAAGCCATCCCTCGCATCGCTTGGCGAAACCAGGCGATGCCGAATGTAAGGGTCAAAGGAAGCGTATAAAACTTTACCTCGGAACCCGCCCGCGGTAAGCTCAGAGTCAAGAAATACTGCACCTTGGTCGACTACATTCAAGTGTCTTCCGGCTATGGGTATTGCTTCTGGCACTTCGGAGAATACAAGGCCCGAGTTTCAAGTCATGATGCTATATTGCGATTGGTCGTGACCGGGACTATGATTTTGCTGCCACAAAATCCTTTGTGATCCAACCTAATATTTATCTAGGCTATATATACTACAGCGTTTTTCTTTTCTGGGCACTTCAAAACACTGAATAGTATTCTTATGTTGAGCAGTGCGAAGGGGCACCCGCCTCGGAAACAATCGCAAACAAGAGTTCCGAGGCCTCGGCCGCCGGCTTCCGGTCATGTTAGGGTGTAAAGTGGGGTATTGTTAAACCCGAGGCATTGTGTGCACGATGGAGCAGTCTAAAAATGGATACTTATTGAAACCGTGATTCATCCTTCTTGTTCCCCGCTCCTCTGCTACTTTTGCAGCCTTTCAGAAGTAGAGCAAGCTGCGCTAAGCCTAATCTAGCAGCAGACATATCAAGACAAATCGTTGAATGAAAAAAAAGTAATATTTAAAAGTATATAAGAACGTAATTCATAATATTTGCTTCGTATCGATCGGATTAGTCATAAACTATAGACATATACTCTATGCATGCTCCACCATCTCCGCCTCAGCTTTCTTGTCCATGGAAGACTCGTCGACGCCTGCATCCAGGGGATCGATAACAGTACTGCTAAACTTGCGAGCGCTGACACCCCGCTCGAACAAAATGTCCAACTCGGCATAGGTGCGGCCCTTGGGCTCAGGGAGGCGGAAATATGTCCAGATGGCGCAGAGGAAACAGGTGCCGGCCCAAAAGAAGCCAGACTTGGCGCCCCAGTTCCAGGCAGTGGGGTTGAGCATGCGGGGGGTGATGATATTGGTCACGATTCCGACAATGTTGTACATGTTTCGGGCAAGGACCACGGACTTGGTTCGCAGACGGGTAGAAGTCAGCTCAGCGACCAAGGAGTAGCACACGGGGCCAACGGTGGAGTCGTAGGTGAAGGTGTAGACCAGGAGCATGGATCCAATGGCCCATTGAGCAGCAACGTTGTCGCGGCCGGCAAAGGCAGTGCATCCAATGACGAGGAGGAAGAGGCACATTAGCAGCTGGCCATACAGATACAGAGATCGTCGACCAAACCAGCGCATCAAGAACCACGAGGACATGGTTCCAACGGCACCGATGGCGTACTGACCAAGCGACATGCTGAAGGAGTTCTCGACGGCCATTCCAGCCTGCTGGTAGAAGTAGGTCGAGTATCCCATAAAGGTGGCACCGCAGAGGGTCTGAATCATCCAGGTAACACAAACGATTTCGGTTCGACGGAGACTAACGCCCTTGAAGAGATCCGCGTAACTCGTGCCCGCCTGCGCTTCCTTCTCCATCTCGTTGGTGTGCACCATCATGGAGATTGTCTCATCGGGCTGGAAGGCGACTTCGCTATTGCGGGCGGTAAGTCGTCGCAGCGATTCCTTGGCATCCTCGACGCGGCCGTGGCGGACCAGCCACCAGGGGGATTCGGGAGCGAGCCAGATGCCAACCATGAGAGGGACGGGCCACATCCACTGGAGGGCAAAGGGGATCTTGTATCCCCACTCGTCTGTTCGGGAAATCATTCCCCGGAGGACGCCGGAGGCGATGAACTGACCCATGACCCAGCAGAGGTTGACGTATGTCGTGAGGTAAGCTCGCAGGTGGGTGGGGCAGACCTCGGCTGCGTACGTGGTTGTCAGCGTCTGGAACACGCCCCACGGGATGCCGATGAGGATCTCGCCAATAAGCAGCTGAACCAGCGTCTCGGAAAAGAAGATGATGAAGATGAAGCACACGCAACCCATCAGCGCGCCAATCAGCGTCTTGCGGTATCCGAAGCGGTCGGCAATAATACCGTTGAAGAAGAGACCCAGGATCTGGCCGCACAGGGTGCCATTGGACAAGCCGGACTGCCACGCAGCCGTGAGCTGGTACGTTCCGTCAGGCTGCAAATTGCCAAATTTGCGCTGGAACGGCGGGTAGGCAAAGAGGTTGTTGAGCAGGACCACGTCGAAGCCCTCCATGACAATGCAGGTGGAGAGGAAAATGGACCAGAGGCAGGCCTTGCGGTACAGCTTGAGGGACTCAAGAAGGCCCATGCTGTGTTCCTTTTCGGTGGCCGCAGCCGCCTCGTGGGCGACGGACGGATCCAAGTTGACATGAGTGACTGACACACGGCGAACCGCACCGTCATGATGATCGGTTGGGGAAGCCATGATCAAAGTCCCAGAGACCAGGGAAGCAATTGAGAAGGCAGAAGAGGGTGTTGCAGTGTAAGCTGGAGAGTGATGTGTTTATGATTGATTGTAAAGTGTTGTCTGTGATGAATTGGACTCAATTGGGAGCGCAAGATCCAAGCATTATATATTTGGCCGAGCAGATGAAGTCGTTTGAGGAGTAAGACGCCAACGCCGGATGGATTGCCACCACGTTCAGGGAGCCTACAACAAAGGGTCACTAGTCGCGTGTGCTTGGTTCGAGAACGGCGGGCTTAGCCTGATTCGTGCCGATGATTGGTGTAAGTGAACGTGCGCGGGCTTTGTGGCGCCATGGGGAAGCCCGAATGCTTGCTTTTTTGGGGCGGGGAGACGAAAGCTGGTCTTCCGAGGGATGCATCGCTGCGGTGCGTCGAGAGCCATTCAGAGGGTGCTTCTGTCGGTCCGGTATGCCAATTCGGCTGCATTGTGTAACTTCACCTCGTGCAGGTATTGGTCGTCCCCAAGCTTACCCCATGTTTCGGTCGGTCGTTTTGCCCAAGAGAAGGCCCGAACGCCAGGAGGCTAACTCTGGTCATTCCCATGGCAAGCATTCGACCTGGTTCCCAGTAGCTTGGGCCGGGTCCACCCCATGCATCCATCAGTAGATGGCGTCAATGGATGGATGGTGTTGTTCCCCAACCGGGCCAGCCCTAGGCAGGTGGCCGCGCGCGAACTTCCCCACGGGGGATGCGCCCAAGGTTTGCGGATCGGGGTAAATCACGCTTGGCTCTCCAGGGAAGCCCTGTCGGACCGAGAAGGTTTTGGTCTGCATCCGAAATTTATCGCTTGAGTCTATCGAGAGCTTGCATGGACATATGCCGTGAGTGGTGACTGCGGGTCATGGTTGCATTCGCGTGCGCATGGCAGAATGTGCACGGGATGCAGCAACACTAATTTCACACGAGATTCAAGGGTAAAATGGCTGGTGCCCTCTCGCAAATCCTGCCTGCGCTGCAAAACCTGTTCGCCTTCTCGAAAAAAAAAAAAAAAAAAAAAAAAAAAAGGGAAAATGTTTTCCACGCACTGTGAGCATCCATCCCGGCGCAATGGTTGCATCCCCGATGGCCCGATTGGCGTCATGGTACGGAAATGCCACAGATCGATTGTGGCATTTCCCCTCAATCCTTTGGCGTAGCGTCTTAGTCCAAGGTCGCCCTCGGACCGACGCTGGTCCAATCACAGCCTCAGCGGGATGCAGGCCTCGTGACAGTCCAATCGCAAGCGCGGTCGGCTCACGTCCGCACGGACTTGGCATCCCGGAGGGGGCCCTGTCGGTCCGACGACAACGGGGAACGCTGGGGGATTTAAAGGCAAACTGCAACTTTCTCGACCAGGGCACGAAGGCAGAAAGCAACTGAATATACCTCACCGAGGATCTCGCTAGCTCCTGTAGCCTCTGATTTTGCTCTTTAATCCAAGTCTGGGCTTTGAAGAACGACACAGGGACCATCAGTTCGTCCCACTTAGCCGCTGTCTCCAGGCTGCGCCTCCCCCAGATTTTCACAATGACTGTCACAGGCCATGCCCGCCAGTGGTGGAAGCATGCGGTCATTTACCAGATCTACCCTGCTTCCTTCTGCGACTCCAACGGGGATGGCATGGGAGATCTCCCGGGCATCACCTCCAAGCTGGATTACCTGTCCCAGCTGGGCGTCGATGCCATATGGATCTGCCCCATGTACGACAGCCCTCAGGTAGACATGGGGTACGACATTGCAAACTACGAAGATGTCTACGCCCCGTATGGCACGCTGCAGGACATGGAGCACCTCATCAAGGAGGCCCATGCCCGCGGTATCCGCGTTATGCTGGACCTGGTCATCAACCACACATCCGATAAGCATGCGTGGTTCCAGGAGTCACGCTCCAGCAAGAACAGCCCCAAGAGGGACTGGTACATCTGGCGTCCAGCCACCTACTCGGAGAGCGGTGAGAGGCAGCCTCCCAACAACTGGCGCTGCAATTTTGGCGGCGGCAGCGTGTGGGAGTGGGATGAGCAGACGGGCGAGTACTACCTCCACCTGTTTGCCACGGAGCAGCCCGACCTCAACTGGGAGAACCCAGAAACCAGAAAGGCCATCTATGCTTCAGCCATGGAGTTTTGGCTAGACCGCGGTGTCGACGGTTTCCGGGTTGACACAGTCAACATGTACAGCAAGCCTCTGGATTTCCCAGATGCCCCAATGATTGACAAGAACGAGCCATTCCAACCCGCTGGTCTACTCTACTGCAATGGCCCTCGTATGCACGAGTTCCTCAGCGAGATGAATGCGGTCCTAGCCAAATACGGGGCCATCACAGTTGGAGAGCTCCCATGCACTCCAGACATGGCCAAGGTCCTGCGCTATGTGAGCGCTGAGGCCAAGCAGCTGGACATGGTTTTCCAGTTTGACGTTGTTGATGTCGGTTTCGGCCGCACACACAAGTACGAGACAACGTTCAAGAACTATACGCTCCGCGACCTCAAGGAGGCTGTAGGACGAACCCAGGGTATCATCCATGGAACAGACGCATGGACCACCGTCTTTACGGAAAACCATGATCAGGCCCGATCCGTTTCCAGATTCACGGATGATCGACCAGAGTATAGAGTTGCCGGTGCCAAGATGCTAGCCCTGATGCAAGGGTGCCTTAGCGGAACCCAGTATGTGTACCAGGGTCAAGAGATTGGTTCTGTCAATGCTCCCAAAGAATCATACCCTCTGGAGAACTATCTTGATATTGACAGCTACCTCTTCATCGGCATGGTGAAGAAGCGCCACGGTGACAACAAGGAGGAGCTTGACAAGGCCTTTACTGCCCTCCAGCACTTGGCAAGAGACAATGCCCGAATCCCCATGGTTTGGAGTGGCACAGCCAAGTACGGCGGCTTCTCTGAGGCTGCTGAAAAAGCGGGCAAGGAAGTCAAGGAGCCATGGATGAAGCCTCACCCTCTGGCCAGCGAGATCAACGTGGCTGACCAATTAAACGACCCATCAAGTGCACTTGCTTTCTGGCGCAAAATGATACGATTCCGCCGCGAGCATGCTGATCTCCTTGTTTATGGCGACTACAGACTCTTACAGGTCGAGGACCCTCACACGTTGACCTTTGTCAAGGAGATTGGTCCTGACAGCGCCAAGGCCCTGGTCGTGTTGAACTTTACTACGGAGGAGAAGACGTGGGCACAACCCACTGCAAAGGAGCTTGGGTTTACCACTGGGAGCGAGGCGAAATATGTCCCCCTCTTGTCGACATACGAGGGCGAGAACAAGGGCCAGACACTGGCACCCTTTGAAGGGCGAGTATACATGGTTGACGTCTAGCGCGGGCACAGTTGCTTTTTAAGTGGCTTATCGCGGGGTTTAGCGTTGCGGGGTAATTTGGGGCGCACTCACGTGAAACAGGGCGGACGAATAAAGTCGGACCACGAAAAAACACATCTGAGACGCAGGCGGGCTTACCAGGACTTTTTAATGGCGAGAGAGAAAAAAAAATGAAACAAATCTATTTTATCCCACAGAGAACGACCACAGTGATGACCTGCTGAAGCATTCCCACGTTATCGTGAGCGGCAATGAACTTACCCTAGATTACATCGCACCACAGCCAACTGCCGAATCCACTTTTGGCGACAGCCGCACGGCCTCATTGGCCGCTCCAACTGGTGCCATTCTCTCTCCGCTTTGTTGACAACTTCTCCACCTTCGTGCCGCTACATCGCATCCCACTTTAATGCTGTATCATACTCGCGATCGCGCGCTGGCAGGGACGAAAGCGGTGTTTGCTGACGATGCAGTGACCTGGATCCGCAAGCCAAAATCGCGTAGGACATGACGGGCAGGGCGACACGCGCCTGCGACCAGTGCCGATTCCGCAAGGTGAGGTGCAATGGCGTCCAGCCTTGCTCGCAATGCGAGCACCTGAACCTGCCATGCGAATTCTCGGCGGCGCCGGCCAAGCGGAAGCCCGCCGTGCGCGGCCGACTTGTCGCCCAGCTGCGTGACAAGGCCAAGACGGCCTCGTCGCCCCTGGCCCCCGCGCCGCTGCCGGCCCTGACGTCCATTGCCGGCATCGTCGATGCCCCGGACTCGGCCTACAGCGGCGGCGACCGCTCCGCCTCGGTCACCTCCACCTGCAGCTCCGACTACACCCGTGACTTCTTTCTCGACCTGGTCCAGGACTTCGAGGCCATTGTCTACCCGGTCAACCCCATTGTGACGCCCGCCGAGATACGCGTCGCCATCGACAACATGCACCAGAACCACGAGGACGCCGCTCTGGTCTACGCCTTTGCCGCCGTCACCGTCAACCTAACTCAGACCTCCTGGACCCTTCACGGAGACATCGCTACCCAAATCACTGACCTTGTGCGCCACAGCCTGGCCTCGCATCGTCAGGCCGATATCACTGATGTGTCGGGCGAGGGCAGCCTGGGTGAACTATCTATCACTATCAAGCGCGCATTGACGTGCGTCTTTATTGAAATCTGCCAGATGGCATTTAAGCGATACAATCGCAGCTTCGTTATCCTCAGAGAGGCCATATCCATGATACAGTCTCTCAACCTACACCTATACAGCGGGGACACACCCATCGAGAAGGCGGAAATATGCCGTCTTCAAAGACTCTACTGGGAGACGTTTATCCATGAGCGTTTCTTGACCATCATGTCTGGACACCCATGTACCGTACCGCCGCTCAGCACTGGAATTCCGTACGCTGATGCCACTATCCCGCCTCACGTGGACCTGGGGTTCAGCCGTCTGGTACACTTGTTTTTGATCATGGACGACCCTTTTCTCTCCCACTGGAGGGCACAGCAGGACAGCAGACACCCAGGAACTCCAATGACTGCCCAGTGGATTGAGACTAAGCAGGCACAGCTGGACCGGGATGAGATGGAAGCTGCCGAGGCTGAGCGGAATTTGAGCGCAAGTGGACAAGGAAGTTTGACAGAACTCCAGTTGGCCGATCTCTTTGTGACGAGGCTATGGCTCCGCACTCTTGTGTGGCAGCTGGCTCTCTCTCAAGGATTGCTTCGTTCTGCGCCACCTCAGAGCACGCATCAGGGCCTCTCGTTGCACTTTCCCGCTCAGAGACTTTCAATACAACTGCGCAGCCTCGTCAGCCGCCTAGGAAGCGTTGCTTCTATAGGAACACATGGGAGCGGCATCTTGCAAAAGCTGTTTGAGATTACCAGCACTATTGCTGACGTCTTAGCACTGCCCCAGGGCCCTGGGCAGAGCCAGGAGGAAGCCAAAGCGAGAATGGAAGACTTCATCTTCTTGGTCAAGTTCCTGTTTAGCTTTGAGAGGATTCAGAAGGAGCAGAGACATTATCTAAGGGAGAAGCTGGAAGTACTGCAGGCCATCTACACGGTGGTGAATTTTGACGAGTTGGCCGGGAGCCCGACCTGAGAGTAGATGATGTTATGTGAGCTGTATAGGAGGAAGATGATTGCATATGATGTTTTATGATTTCGATGGAGAGAGGTAACTGCAAAGTGGGATACCAGGAGACGCGGGGATACTGTCTTGAATCGTATATATCCATATATCGGATTGCATGCTACTTAGTAACTGCCGCATAATAGTATGTTATTTTCCCTCAGCATACTCGAATTTGTGCCATTGGATTCCTAATTGACGTTCTGGAGCGGTCCAACCTCGGTGACTGAATCGCAAATCAAGCATGTGCTGAAGGTCTTAGCTGTTATCATCGCAATAAACTTTCCAACGGCGGTAAGCCGGTGCCTAGAAGTCTAGATGCGCGGCATAATACCGCCCTCTGCACACTCATAGGCTAGTTATACGGACGCCTCAAAACTCTATGTCTGTTTCAACTAAGCCGGCTACAACCCAATTACGCGCGTCCCAAGGAGCTACTGGCGGTGGCACTGAGACAAAAAGCGCATTTTTTTTTCGCTTTCGAGGGGAAGGGGGAGTGGAACACACGTAATTGAGCCGTATCGGCGCATACGAGCAGTCGTATTACGTCTCGGTGCTACTGCAGTGTGGGCCACGAATAGCGATCCATGCAGGTAAGCTGCGCGCTACTTTTTTGCGACTTTGATGGGCCTAGCTAGTCGTTCGGGGACACCGAAGGCGCCAAGAAATGCCACTTGCAGTCTGGACAAGGACTTTGTTTTGCAGCTTATTGTTTGCTGGCGGGTCTCACTCAGGTCTTGGCGATGATGGCATTGTGGTGAAGGATACTGTCGGATTGCGTGTAGAATAGTGCAACTCTCAAGGTTTTTTTTGGTATCAATGCTGGGGTATTCCTTGGTAATAGCAAATGAACTAGTGCGTATAAAAAACAAATTTACTTGGTTTCTTTTTTGGTGGCGTTGAATGCACAACTACGTGGCGCTTGAGTGCCCATGATACCGCCAACTGCGGTGATGTTGCCGGTCAGCATTGGGAAGCAAGACACGGTCAAAGTCTGGGGTTGTGTCTAATGCGGGAGCGGAGCGGTGGATAACGACAACATGTCACTCAGGTGTTTCATTTTCCCCAACGATCCCTCCGGCAAGGCCCAGATTCGGAAGGCCAAGAAGACGGGCAGCGGGTTAAAAATACTTGGCCCGTCCAGCCCTATGACGTGCCAAGAGAGCCTGTGGGGGGCCCGGAATACGGCACCGCGCCACGCATTGGCCGCGCCGGCTTTTCGGCACGGCGACCACTTAGTTGTGGGCCGTCTGACGAATGGCTCCAGCTTTTACCGTCCCAAATAACAGCCTGCCAAGATAGGAGGAGCCAGCGATTTCTCAAAAGGCCGCCATTTTTCTGCTCCCAGCGGCTTTCAATCAGAGAAGTTGAGTGACAGACCGGCCCCCTATCATGAGTCCACTGTGACCTCTCACGTTCCCACCTTGATTCTCTCGGCCGTGCTCAGCCATATAACTGTCCATCACAGCCTCGCGACTCTCCTTTCAGAGGGAAGCAAGGCTGGTTCTGGCCGTCGGGAATTTTTCCTTCTTTTCGGCCCCCTCGGCATCCGACTGCTCATGGCACAGAACTTCCGAAAAATGGTCGAGTCGCTAGCCTAAGTGCCCCCTTCGAATCCCGCCAACATGACGACCTCCGATGCCTCGCCCGCAGCCCGCCCCGGGGACGACGCGATAGCCCTTGCTATCATCGAGCGACCCGAGGAACCCAATCAACAAAGTGAAACGCATGAGCCAACTGGATTTCGCGCCCCGGGCCTGGAAAAAGTGACGCTGGTCAAGGGGCGAAGGACTTGGTCGTACCTCCCGGGCCTGCGATTCGAGCACAACCTCCACTGGGCAGCCGGTCTGCTTGAACTCGCCAACTCTGGAGACTTTGCCGCAAATATCTGGAATGATGTCCCGGTTCCCGTGTATGCCATTGTTTTCATGGCAATTGGAGGTACCGTCGCAGGTCTTGTGTCCTTCCTTGCGCTGCAGGACTCTGCGCGCGCATGGCACAATGTCAAGTTTCTCCGCAACCAACGACGCGAGCTGAAAAAGCATAGAGTGCAGCAAATGGAAGAACGGCAATCGACCAAGGAACTCGATGTGATACTGGACATTACAAAACGCGAACTGTACAATGAAGTCATCAACCGCTGGGGCATGGACCTTCTGATGGGCGGAGGCGCGGTTCTCATCTCTATTGGTACATTCATGGCCATTGGCGGAGAGGACCCAAAGGTGTTCAAGGCCAGTAACATTTTATCCGGATACCTGGGAAATGCGCCCATTGCGCTGTTTGGATTGATCAATTTTGTTTGGGGAATGTACATGTGGTCCAAGAAACACGGCCACTCCCGCGCGGCCAAGGCACAGCTGCAAGAGCCCGCCGCGCTATCGCGGGTTAGGAAATACTGCTTTGACCTGCAGCTTTTTTTCGCAGTCAATGGTATCAGCACGCTTGTTGGAGGTGTGGGATCCATGCTAACGGCCACCCAATGGTGGGCCTACGTGATGCTGATTCCGGTCATTGTCTGTTCGTATTTCTGCAACTACTGGTGGCGCAGAAGGGCTGGGTACGACAGGCCTTGGTTGGATTTCCCAATTGAAATGGACACAGAAAGTCTTGTCCACACAATGGAGTTTTCAGAGGAGACCAGACGCCTCATTGTGAAGCACCCGGAGGCTGCCATCGCTCAGCTGGTGCCAGACCCGACATCGCTTCCCATGGTGCTCGACAAGTTTGTCGAGCATGATTTATTTGATGCATTTAGCGTGCGTCTAATTAAGAATGACACTATCCGCAGAGCTCTCTGCGGCGAGACAGTAAAGACTGTTGACATTGAAGCATCTCAATTGCTGGACCTGTCGGAAGAACACCAGGCCATTATTCTCGACATTGCTGGCAAGTTTATTCGGACTCGAGGGCCAAAGCATTTTGAACATAGAACGCGATTTTTGGCCGAGGTTTTGAGCACACATCTTGCCATGGAAAATATCGAACCCTCCCGGGAAGAGGAGGCGGAAAAGGATGCGGGTAGGACGGATTCCCCGCAGAGGCCGGTTCCTGAGTAGTCCAAACAAGGAGCAAGAACTCCACATACCCTGAGGGTAGGCTACCATTCATTCTACCGACATCTACATGGAACCTATTTATTTCCACTAAGAGTAACTTGTAATTATTTAAAAATACGATTTCCAGGTTCCAACTCTAACCTTTGTATCCGTGACCGTTTCCACATGGTGACTCTCAATAATGCTGGAATTCATGACCCCTAAAAACAATTGCCTCAAGCTTAAACGCTCACAATTGCGACGCAACTTTTGCCACCGCGGACGAGTTCCTGACGAGACAATTGGCCGGCACGGATCTGGCTGCCGCGCGTGCGGGCGACACAGAACCGAGGCGATGGACTAGTCTCATCACGATCAACGGATCGCCGCCATAGGCGACCCACCCGCTTCGGGTCTTGGCCGTCGGCAATTGTCAGCAACAAGAGCTAATTTAGGGATAGACCGAGACCCTGGGCCGGAGCCGAAGGATACTAGAAGTCCGGTGCACAAATTCCATGCACTGGTGGTATTATGTTGGGTGGAGATTCAATAGTCATGCGTTGAGAAGATAAATATGTACAAGAACAATGTGCACCGAATCCGCCTTGATCCATCGCACCTGAGACATTCAACCAGATACAAATGAAGGTGTTTAAGAATCAAAGACAATTCCAGTTTATCCCCGAGTACCTCAGACCTGCACTGTGAAACTGTACGACTTTTTCCCCTGAAGAGTCTTGGTTGTCTTTCCGAGTTTAAAGACGCCCTTTGTGGTGAATGGAGCACGAATTTGGACGGCAATCTTGCCTGAAGATAGCTTCCAGTTGACGTACAGTTCACCCGAGGGGTAAAGAGGAATTGTTGCGCTCGCCTGCTTCAGTCCCATGTGAACACCCAGTGCTGGGTTCACAATCCAGTTTTGGTAGCCAAACCCATCCAGACCGTCTGCGGCTCGCAGACCAGCAACCCATTCGGTCAGAGTATATGTTGCAGCACCACCCCACGGGTGGCCTAGACTAGTAAACGCCTCCAACCCTGGGAGACCATCGGGTGTTAGGTATTCCCAGCTCGCTCCGCTGCTGGTCTCAACGTCCGAAATCATGGCTCCCCACTCACTGAAGATAAGGTCAGATGCTCTGTCCCAGTCTTCAGCGGCGAGGATGGCTGGGAGGAGGAAGCCGTTGGTATTGGGCGAGATGTGAGTATCGCTATCGTTTGATGCCAGGGCCGAGCTATCCTTGTAACCCACCCCGAGCTGCAGATCATCGAGAGCGGAAACCGCTGAGACTGTTCGGTTCTTGGACGCGACGCCAGAGGTCAAGCAAAAGGCCGTGCTGGCAACTGAAAAGGCGTCGGCGCTTGCCAAAGATACGATATAAGTACCCAATTTATCGCTCCACAGCTGCTCGTTGATTTTGGTAGCCAATGCGATTGCCAACTTGCGGAATTTGGATGCGGGTGTGTTTTGTCCGATGGCCTCGGCAATATCAGCAGCGCCGTTAAGAGTTTCAACAGAGAGGCAGGAGGCGGCAGACCCGGCAGCGGCATCTCCAAGGAAGGCAGAGGTAAAGTGGATCAAGCCATCAGTGGCATTGATCTTGTCAACCAGCCAATCCAGTTGCTTACCCCACTGACTCCAGGTTTTTTTTGCATAAGCAATGTCGTTGCTCTGTCGCATGTAGTGATAGAATGATAAGAAACCGAGATTTTGATAGTCATCGAGACCGTAGGTTCCGTCAGGCGCAAATGCATTCGTATCCGTTGGGTCATACGCCAAGTTTGGGCTAATGGAGAGCTGCCCATTGCTGAGTTGTGTTTCCAATAGAAAGTCCAGAGTTCCCTTGGTGTGATCAAAGCGGCCTGTGCTGGAACCAATGATACGGGACGTGTGATAGAAGTCTCCGAGCCAGACTAGGCGATCTCTCTTGGGGCCATCAAGACAGACAGATGCAAGGTTTTCCTGGGTCCCGTACTCAGAAAGAACGTCTTGATTCGTAAGATCACTGGTATAGAGCGTCGATCCGTTTACAGTGTCATAGACGGCAGCATTTCGAAAGTATGCGGCGTGATCTTGCCAGGCGCCGAACCCGAATGATCCAGATAGTGAAATGGCGCTTCCTCCGACATAGTAGTTGGAGAGCGTAGCATTGAAAATCAGTGAGTTGTTTACAGAAACCGAGAGATACCCCTCGGGGTCAAGCACGGTTTTGATGTGATACCAAGTCTTTTCCTTTACCGTAAACGGCACCTCAAATGTGTCGAGGTAGTAGGAAGTGAGTGTGGTTTGATTCACAAATGCATACCCACTAGCTAGTTGGACGGTATTCGGGGGAGTCACAGTCTTGTTGGTGTTGACGAAAGTAGACTCCTCTGGAAGCTCTCCCACCAGTTGCAAATGGAGACCACCGAATCGCCCAAAAGGATTCGCCTGCATGGTCAGTTTAGGCTCGCCTTATCAACCACTCAGAGACTTACGACAGACCACCAAGCTCCGCCTCGATCAATAAACGCGTCAAACTCCAGAGTATAATTTGCAAAATTGGCGCCTTGGAGGGTTTGCGCGGGACGTTGGTTGGCGATGTAAACACCCCGCTTTGAGTCGACCTGCCACACAGCACCTTGAGATGCCTTGTCAACGCAGGAGGCGATGGTACCCTGCGCACCCAGGGCCCAAATCTCGTTCAAAGTCTCGTTGCTACTGGAAAAGCTCCCTGGGAGCTTGCCCGTTTCGACAGTGGCGATACTTGGCTCAAAGCCAATATTTCGCAATGTAATTGTGCCATTGGTCAACAGCCGAAATGTCTGCCATCGCTGTCCTCCCTGCAAGAGGAATGCCTTCACAGTTCCCGCCTTTGTGATGTTGAACGTTTCGACGCGGAATGTATTCGCCTGAGCCACGTTGAACGGGTATGGGCCATCTGCGAAAGGAAGGTCGAGGTACATGAATGCCTCACTGTACCTGGTCTCTAGCTGAACCGACCCACTGACCTCAATCACTTCAAAAAATGGCCATCCCGCTCGTTCTTTTCCATAGTCAACAGTGGCGAAGGGAAATGTCGAGTTCAGCGTTATGACCTGCCTCTCGGATGTTTTGGAAGAGAAGCTTTTGCCAACTGCTATGCCGCTTGGATAGAATGCCGTCGCAGTCGCACGGGACGCATAATCCACAGCGGCAGCCGACGCGTGGTACAGCTGAAGAAAGGTGACGGCAGCCTCAAAAGCCCGCATCATGAAGAACACCGACTTTCAAACTGGAGTGTTTAGGCCAATGCAGATCGATTCTCCCGCCCATCTCGATCTATATAAACTCTAGGGGAGATGCCGCCCGGGTTTGCCGCCGAGGCTTGGCAGCTAGTGGATTCGGTGAAAGATGCGCCGAAGGCATGACCAGACCTCGTCCGGGCAATACGACGGGACGGGCCCAAATGTCCCTTTGTAATAAAAGATGGTCATAGCTCAAGTGTTTATGACGCGTTTTGCAGGCCAGAATTGAGGGTGCTGATTGCATCCGTTTTTCTGACTGAAAATTTTTTGGTAAGCAGTCAAACGAACTACACGTATCGAAGAGGCTCTCTGTATTTTCTTCAAACAATCCTTCGAATAATCCATTGGCATTATTTCTCGGGGTGATGATGCGTCGTGATCCCCGCCTCGGTTCGGAGCGGGCCAATTCGGTACTAGCGTAACCAAGCAGCAGCCGGTCGAAGGTCGTTGTAATGTTTGACAATCAATAGTTTCAACTTTGCAGTGCCATTTTTTGTTCCTTTTCTCTTTCTATCTAGAGTAGAAGTCCCGCGTTATAAGCACATAGAGGCACGGAATGCGGCCTTGGCAAGCCAAGCCAAGCGCTGATCGACGCTTAGATTGACTGAGCCGATTGATCCAATAGTAAAAGTTAATTTGCCGTCCTGGCAACTCTCATCCTTGTTTTGTGATTGAAGTCTTGATCTCCATGCAAATCACATGAGCACTATCTACAGCGGCCTGATTGGAAGGCTGACGTATGCACGCACGATTCTTGGAATGACCATTGTCACATCCGCAAACTTTGTTCAGAGACTGAGCAACATGCGGGGAATTAATCCCACGGGCTATAGCGCACAGGGGAACACCCCACTAAACCTGACTTTTTGCGGGGTAATGCATGGCGAACCGAACGGCAATTGAACCTTTTCATTCGGCTCGGAAATTCCGGGGCAACAGTGACCCGAGGAGCTAGCCAGATAAATTAAATAATAAAATAAAAAATTACCACTCGGGAGCCACCTTCAGCACGAAAATTTCTTCTCTATGTTCAATAGTTTAAAATTTAAAGATGCTATGTAGCCATGATGACCCGAATGAAGCGCTTGTGGCGGCTGCAACGAAGATAAGATACAAAGACTAAATCCAGCCTGTCGGGAGTTCCAGGGGGCTTGATTCTACTAAGTAAATGCTGTTACATAGCTACAAGTACAAGTACTCAGGTGTGCTAAGTCTCTGTGTATGTGATATATGCATGTTGAATATATATTGTGAAACCTTGAATGGTAGTAAAAGTGTGAAATCATGTCTATAAGTGTACTGTATTCCACACAAGAAACAATTCTATAGCCCGTGGCCGTTTCCCGTAAATGCATAATGTTGAACTTTTTTGTAATATGAAATCACGCCTGATTTTTTGGGGTACCAAGAGCATCCCATCAAACTAGACAAGCTGGTTCACGATGCGTTGGGCGAGGCCTTTGGGCTGTTTTTGGCCCACATGCTCTTCATAGTATCGACCAGACCATAAATCCATGTCTTTGGCTCGAACAAACTGAAGAAAAATGTCAGCGATCTTGTATTAAACGCACACGTATATTGATGCCGTCGTACCTTTGTTTTGTTGACCAGTTTCCATACAATGATGGGGATAATGAAGATGGGAATGCCGACATAAGTCGAAACAAAGTCAGAAGCAGACCAGTTTCCTTTGAGGAATACTGGGAAGCCAGCAACAAGAGTGATGATGGAAGAGCCGATGAAACCGAACCATGCTGTGTACGGCTGGAAGGGCGACTTCCAAGGAAGGGAATCGCGGCTCACTCCCTGGACCTCGAGTGCGCGGTGGAATCGAATGTAACATACGCAAAGCGTAGCCCAAGCAATCAGACCAGCAACTGTGCTAAGGTTGAGGAGCCAAGTGAATGCTTGCGATGCTCCGCCGCTTCCAAGACCTGGTCATATTTGTTAGTAATGGATAGCAGTATCTTTAAGTTGGCAACTTACTCAAGTATGCGAGAGGACCGAAAAGCCAAGCGGTGATGACGGCAACCCACGGCACACCACTCTTGGTCGTTCGGCCAAAAATTTGGGGAAGCTGCTTATCAGTGGTCATGGCCACAATCATTCGAGAGCCAACCCAGCAGTAAGAGTTTCCAGCCGACCAGGCGGAAATGAGAATGCAAGCGTTGACGATGGAAGGCAGAACCTTGATTCCTGCTTCCTTGATGGCAATGACCCATGGAGAGCTGTTTGCATTGCCAGTTCCTGACACAAGATCGGCGTTTCGAGGATCAACAATGAGGCCAATCAGGAAGGCACCAACAATGTAAAAGAAACCGATTCGGTAGGTGACGCGGCTTGCAGCCTTGGGAATTGCCCGATGGGGATCAACAGACTCGGCGGCGCTGATGACGACTGTCTCGACACCAACGAAGGAGAACGAGGCATTGACGAAAGCTGAGAGGAAGCCGAGAAAGTGCCCCGTAGGGCCAGTGATACCATTGTAGTCAACCCAAGCTCCAGGATTGTTCCAGTAACGAAAGCCAATTGCATCGTGGGTAGGGCCGCCACCGGCAGTGATGACAATAGCAACGATGACAAGGCCGATGAAGCAGAGAACTTTGATCGCTCCCGTGACGACTTCTGTTTCACCGTAAAACCGCACATTGCAGAGATTGATGGCCAGGATAAGTACGAGTCCGATACTGATGACGACTGCAGGAGATATGTCGCTCCAATAGCTAACAAGTACCGCTGACGCAGAACATTCTGAAGCAATAGCAATCGTGTAGCAGTAACCATATGAGATAGCGAGAGAAAAGCCAACGGCAGGGTCAATAAAGCGGGTGGCCCAGTGGGGAAAGGAACCAGCCGTGGGGATCTGTACCCGTTAGAACTCGTGCAGATGATGGTGGAGAGGTGGATAACTTACTACTGTAGCCAGCTCGGAAATACTCTGCATGACGCACCAGAGGACCGCACCAACCACAACATAGGCCAAAAAGAGACCAGCCGGACCAGCCTTTGCATAGGCCGCTCCGGTTCCGACGAACAGACCAGTGCCAATTCCACTGCAGAAGCCAATCATGGTCACCTGGTAATTGCGAAGTCGACGCTGCGTCGCGCCGTGGCCGCCAACGTTGAGCTGCGGCTCCTCCTTGACATCACGGGGCTCGACATCGTTGGGAAGACTTTTCACATCCTGAATCGCGTCCTGGTCCTCGGGCGAGGATCGCGAGATCGGCAGGCCCGTATTATCTGCGACACCCATGATTCTGTTTTGGGGGCCCTTGCCTGCACGACGGGGTGAGAGGTTGGAAAGGAAGAAAAAGCAAAGCGCGCGCGCGTCAACCACAAACAGCAGATGCAGCCCGCCTTCGTTTTGTTTTCTAGAAGGCGATTGCGCCATCGCCTAGCTGCGGCATATTACAGCTCTCCTGGAAAAGCGTCTGCTGATGGTGGGGACCGGGCTAGGCTATTTGCGCCGTCGCCAATGGGATTGGAACCAACTTGGCCCACCTCGAAATTCAGAGTGGAACTATTCAAAGGGGGTGGGTCGCTTGGAGAGAAAAAATTCATCTGGAACGGTCTGGGCGTGTTTTTTCAACTTATAGCATTAGATAACTTGGTGTCTGATTGGTGTTGGAGCTCGGATCAAGAGCGACATGTCATTGATCACAGTCATCGCGTGCTACGGCGCTGCTTCAGTTGCGAGTAAACTCAGCATCATGGCTCGTCACGGAACAAACACAACTACACGTATAGGGAAATGCCATGATTTTGAGCATAATGTGTGCATGAAAGATTCCTCGTCACGTTCACATTGCACAATTGATTGGTGAAAAATCGAAGTGGCTTGCAAACGGATCCGATACCGGGATACTAATTTAATTTGCCACAACATGATCCACCCCCAAAATTCTCACGAATCCATTTCTGTGGGGATGGGGTCGAATACGTAACCTTTTTACCTGATGCATGTCGACAAGACGCGCGCCACTGCTGTAATACTGAGTGACGTTGAAATGGTTCTTCAAAAATTCCATGTGTAAATAAACCTGTGACTGATCTCTACCTTGGTCCCAAATCAGGATCTGAACCTAGGAAGAAGAGATGTTCAGGGTAGGCAAAATCTAGCTGCGATCAACCATTGACCAACACTCAAAACAAATAACAAGCCGGCATCGTCGTGCTCATAGCCGGCGTTTCTTCGCTGAATTCCCTGGCCATACATTCCTGTGAACTTCCTTTATCCCTCCTTGCTAAATGTTCTCCCAAGTCCAAATGAGAACCTTGATAGACGTGACTGTCTCGCGGACCCTTGTTCGCTGGATGAGCTTCCGGTAGGAACCAGTGTCCAATCCTCAATAGTTGTCATTGAGCCGATGCCCGAATCCCATGAGGGCCTGTGCCGATCTTTCGTAAAAAGCATGGACACATCTGAGTCCTTGTAGCCCTGTTGCTTGAGATATGCTCTAGCATTTTTATTTTGCACATCAAGAGAGTCCTCTATTGCATTGTGATTTATCAATAGCCTGATGATTTGATCGCGCTTTTGCGCCGGTATGCTAGCCATGCAAGCGACCATGAGCGGTGTTTGTTGCAGGTTGCAATGCGCATTTACATCGGCGCCACCCGAAACCAAAGCTTCTACGACTTTGACTCGGCCTCTCCTGCAGGCTAAGTGCAAGGCAGTTTCCCGCCCGGCCATTGTGTCTATCGTGATGAGTTCTGTCTCGGGTCTGATAGGGATGCTGTTTGGTCGGTTAATTGCCTCAATCAGAAGCTTCAATGCTTCAGGATCTTGGCATCTGTGCAGTGGAGTCTGTCTCCTTTTATCACGCACATGAACCAGGCATGAGACGGAAAGTAAGCCTTTCAACACGTTGATGTTGGCCTTTTCAGCTGCGACGAGCAAGGGTGTATCTTTGTTTCGGTCTTCCACCTGGTAAAATTCGCATCTCATCAGGTGGGGTAGAATGTCTGGGTCTATTTCGGTATCGAGGGCTGCTTCATGTAGAGGTGTGTTGTCGTCATCATTTGTAGGAGGCTCAAACCAAACTTCTTCATTTTCCACTATCACTGAGAAACCCTTGTCGATGGCCCATTCCAAAGTTTTGGAAAGCATAGTCGGGTTCAAGTTTGGGGCCTCTGCAAGCTTGTTGCGAACCATGCGCTTGATGGCCTCGGACTCCACAAACTGTGCTTGATGTTTATACTGCTCCATTAGGAGTTGTAAAACCTCGTTGATCTGATCATGATATTCTGTTGGGTCCATTTCAAGGTAGCCCTCCAGGAGTGCAAATCGAAGAAATGGAATCGCCTTCTCAGATTCCTGGAGTTTGGCGTATAAAGCCCCGATATTATGGTTTTCTCGACATATATCGATGGTACATGGCTGATTGGTCATGTCGTGGACGGCGGAAGCTAGCTGATCTAGCCGACTCAGGGTGGTTTTATGAGACTCTGAGTCAAACCTTTGGCAAGACTTGAGGATGGTGACGTATCTGTCTTCCAAACACACACGGTTGGTAGCTTCTGATAGAATGGCACCGGCTTCGTTGAGCTGCGTTGCAATCTTGATGGCGTCGAGCTGGAATTCCGCAGCAACAATGAACAGCCCAGAATCGAAAACGCGGGTGGCCATGCCCAATGCGGTGTCAAACCTCCAGTGAAGCTCTTCTAAACCAACATTGTTCAAAATTTCCGCACCGCTTGGTTGGTTGATTTCTTCAAGGACTTGTGATGGCGTGTCTAGTACGTCACGGATGGTGGCCCGCTTGGCAATCAGCATAGAGGCACTTCGTAGGCCTTTAATCAAATCGCCATCTTTCGTGTCCTCTTGGAAGTACTCAAGAAGGAAATGTTCAAGAAGATCAACAAACTTATGAATTCTGTCTTGGGAGCCCGGCTCCAATCTAAAGCAACTGGTTAGCGCCGCCGGGTTTATCAAGGGCGTTGGGTATATCTTGACGTACAATGATAGTCCAGCTGCACTAACTGAAATGAGGTGTATGTTGCGATCCACCCGTGCACAAAGCTCTTTATCCAGGCTTATCTCGTTCCAAATTGCAATCATCGATCTGTCCCTCAAACGAGCAAACGTTCCTTTTCCTGCTTGCTCTGGGGAATTGATTGCCGGAATCGACTTTGACAGCTCAAGCAGATCATTGTGAAAGTGTTCTAAATGAGCTCTAACAGCATCACAGAATTCTGCTTCGTCCCTGGTCAAAGTGGAGTGCTGCTTTCTCTTTACCACTGCGCGTATCTGTGAGCAAGTGCCACTCAAGAGGGTCCCCGCGACCTTCCAATGATGAACATTGGCTGGGGCATTTTTCAGAGAGTTGATGGCCTTGTCGATGACTTTCCACGCCTGGAGGCTGGTGGTGACCAGCGAGATGATAGCTGAAACAGACTCGGCCATTTTGAGCGTGGTGAGTCCATTTCTGCATCATGCGACGATGCAAGAACTGGGAGAGTCTGGGGAAGTGGAGCATCCGGGGTGCATTGTATAGATGAGGATAAAGACACGCATGCATGGGAGTCATACCGATGCAGCCCCCCAGCCACATTCGTTTTCGCTATGTAATGGTAACTGGCAATCGGTCACACGATCGTCAGCGCGCCTCGGAGTCCTGTCCGACCGTCATACATGGCGTGGTCGTAAGTGAGGCAGCCGGCTGCCTTGCGCGCAAAGAACGCGTAGGTGGCTTTGTGCTACTAGACGCTTATTGGAACAAAAAGTGCCTGCATACAAAAATCTGCCTCACCAACAGGGGGGGCACAAACTACTGCATCGTGATCAAATCAAAACAGCGAAATCAATTGTAATTCATGCGAAGGAAGATGCAACCGTGTCACTAGGATCCGGTTGTTTCCCAAGTAAGTTTTATGGTTATAGCAAAAGTTGGCGAAAATGCAGAGTGCGACACTAATGTATCCGACGAGGCAACCAAGGCAGCGCTCTTTGCAACGTTATGGCGCAGCATCGTTGCCAGCTTTGGAAATGTCCACCGGTTCCCATGTACCTTGCGTAACATTCAGCTGTACTAAACTCGTATCTGAGCTAATTGCTGACGCGTCTGCACTTTTCCTGCCGCGTGCGACAGCCTCGTTTCAACCTGGGGCCCAGCGGTCGATACTGCTGCTTAGGCTTGCCAATCGCAACCTTTAATAACCATGAGGATGAGCCCCCCCATTTCACACAGGCCAAACTGCACCGCTGCATCCGAATAGACGAGTATCCATCCAAGCATGTCCCCCTCTACGGCTGGGGCCGAGACACCATCTGTTCAGGCACAGTCTCTAAGACAGAGATGGATGGTCTGGACACGTCAACAGATCGACATCCGGGAAGGCTTTGAAAATCCGCTAGGTGCGTGCTGGGCCCATATGACCAGGGTCTGCTGACTGATCCTCACCTTCAACATTTAGCTCAAGCAACCGATGCCGAATTTCGCGATGGGATCCGAAAAATAGCCAAGGCGTTGCCCCATGTGCGGATCGAGAATATAGAAAAGGCAGCCGAGGTTGCAAAGGATGGGCTGGGCTATTACTACATCTCTAAGAAGCCACCGACCGATGAAAAGCCCGACGATCTGGTTGAGCTTACCGACCAGGAGAGGGAAAGTCTTATTAAAGAGAGAGAGGTGCTATTTTCTCAAAGGGGAATGCTCGTAATTATTTCCACTGTTTCTTTGGCAGCATTCCTGCAGGGACATGTCCAATCATCCATCAACGCGGGGAGCCTGTTTGCTGAAACGGTTGGCCTGCATCTCAAAGGCGGCGAGACCACTAGCCCGTCAAACCTTACCTCCAATGGGGAATGGAAGCTTGGGGCCATGAACGCGAGTCCCTTTTTTGCCTCTGCCATACTGGGAGCACCCTTGTCATTGCCCGTCAACTATTGCATCGGTAGACGAGGCGCGCTCGGGCTGTCTGCAGTGTTGATCATTGCAAGTTCCCTGGGCTCTGCGTTTTCCACCACTTGGATCCAAGTTCTTGGGGCTAGGATTGTGGGAGGAGTTGGTATGTATCTACATTTGACACATAATTCTCCCAAATGAAGCTAACAATTTTAGGCATGGGTATCAAAGCCGTCAGTGCTCCGATTCTGGCATCCGAAACAGCAGTTGGCTACTGGAGAGGCTCAACTATTCTCGCATGGCAACTATGGTAAGTCTTATCATGCCGTTACTAAACAAATGTCTTGTCCGCGGCACTAATGCATTTTAATCAGGGTTGCATGTGGAATCATGATCGGGTTTGTGGTCAACATCGTCATCGCGGCCGCTACGGAGAGCCTGAACTCAAACGCTAGTGGTAAAGACGAGAGCGAGCGATACCTCGCATTTCAGTTCATCCTTGGTGCACCATTAGTACCAGGAATATTCCTGCTTGGAGCAGTTTGCTTTTGTTATGAGAGCCCGCGGTTCTACATGCGCCCCAACACACCCAACTATAACGTTGATCGCGCCTTCAAGATTTTGCAGATGGTCCGAAAGACCGACGTGAGTAAACTTGATCGAAAAATCTTTTTTAGGTGTTCGCAAATTAACCACGAATCCAGTTGCAAGCCATGAGAGATTTATTGATCATGTGGTGGCCAAATCGGACAGTCAAGCATGAATACACGTTGCTAGACTCTGGCCTAACATATGCTGGACGAGTCCGTGCCATCCTCCGGCTATCTGCTTCACAATACTTGACGTTATTTAATGAGCAGCCTTTGAGAAATGCCGTCTGGAGTACGTGCACCGTTGCTTTGGCACAGCAGCTCTGCGGCAGTAAGTCTACCTGAGATACAGAGGCGGTCATGAGCTAATGGTCGATTTAGTCAATGTGTTTGCATTCTATTCCAGTAGGGAGTCCCTGAAAGTGCTTTTGAACAATACTAATAAATCTAGACACCATTTTTGGAGACTACGGAGTCAAAAAGAGCATGCTGTATAGCTTTGGTTATGGTGAGTAGTTGTCGTCCATGCAAGTGAAGCTCTAACCAAGATTGTAGGTGCTGTAAACTTTGGGTTTGCATTGCCAGCGATGAGGTATGGCTCTCATTCAATCGCCCTTCCTTCATTTTAACTGACGTTCCAGGTCGATTGACGTCATGGGGCGACGGCGATGGCTTCTCCTCACGCTACCGCTGATGAGCATTTTTCTCATGGCCTCTGCCGTGGCGTTTTCGATACAGGAGCCTGGGAAATCTTCGTTTGCCAATGTGTCACCAAGTATTCCGGGGATTGTGTTCATATTTCGTAAGCGGCGCCATCTACCACTGATAGTGTATATTAACACAAGCACTAGTATTCGCCGCTGCGTACTCTCCTGGTCTCGGGCCTATTCCATTTACCTTGGCATCAGAAAGGTGAGCTGAAGCCTAACTTGGATCCTTCCCTACTAACATGACTCAGCTTCCCACTTTCTCATCGAGAAGCAGGTGCCTCTGTAGCGATTTCAATCAATTTGCTGTTTGCAGGCCTTCTAACAATTTTGCTACCAACAATTAATAGAGTCTTCGACATCAAAGGTACGCTAGGATTCTTTGCTGGCATGAACATTATTGCATTTGTGCTTGTCTACTGTCTTGTCGAGGAAACGAAACAGCTCCACTTGGAAGAATTGACAGCTGTTTTTGACAACCCTAAACGGCTTTTCATACGATATCAGACTATGCATCAAATGCCGTACTACGTGAAGAGATATATATTCTTCCAAAATGGCATTGATAAACCGCCGCGCTTTGACAAGTTTGCAGCGGAGAGCAAGCAGAAGAGGAAGGCAACAGAGGTGTCTGCAAGTAATTAGAGAGATGTTTAGTTTAGTATGCACCCGAGAGAAGCAAAGGATACTCATAGTGTGGTTGTCGCCATAATATATATTCTTCCAGAACTTTTAGGCCTGGCACCTGGAGTCAAGCATTTCGCTATGGAGCAGTCGCGCTCATGCATTCTCCCCGCCTCCGGCTCGGCCACGGCGCCCGGCGGCGCGGAACCTGACAGCTCGCATTTTCAGCCTGGCGACATTCAGTGGCGTTGTAGTGGAGCCCGCTGGAGACCTCCCGGCACTACTGCATCATGGCCGGCAGTCTGGGATCCAGCGATCTAGTGCCCAACGCTCCCTGAAACGACCATTATGGTCTGGCACGGAGTTTTGGGCCATATATTCTAGAATAAAAGAGATCAAGTGGAGGCTGGAAACTGCGCGTAAGCAGCAGGAGAAGCAATTGAAAGCTTGTAGATATGAACTAGTAGCCAGCCAAAAGTCGCCTTTCAAACAAATGCGATATTTGGAATTGAGATATGCTACTAGAATAGAGTGATGTCGAGGATTCTTTGTTCTTGATAAACTACAAAGTGATTTATTTGCGCGTTATTTGTAACTAAATACGCTCTGTGCTTCGTTAATTTAGTATCCCCAGCTAAGATTCACTGAATCAAGACTGTGAAAGAATCAAGCACACATGACTTAGCTAGCTAGCCCTATAAGCGCACATACTTACCTAAAAATAAATTAGCAGCCAACAATGAATTGAATTACAGGATCCCTTCTCCCCCGAAGAGACTCGGACAATGAAAACGTCACAATATGGCTCTTGCTTTTTTAATTCTAGATTGAAGGGTAAGACCTCGCCGAGATGGCCATGGGAATTACATATTGTGCCATCAAAACAAAGCGTTGAGGCGGCTCAATGAAACCAAGGGTTACTAACCTTGTAAGCATATTCAGCTTTAGCGGGGTCAAAATAAAGTACAGTTTGTCTACTTGTGGCGTCTATTGTTGCTTAAAATAGAAACAAATGACCTCCTTATTTTTTTTTGAATGTCCGGAGGCAGCAGTGAGGTACCACGCTAACCTTTGTCCAATGTGATATCACGGTCTTTGCAAATCACTAATCAGGAAATGAATTTTTGTGGAGTATATACCTCACTGCTCTCTCCGGACATTCAAAGAGATGGCATGCGAGTGGTCCTAAAAATAGATGTGGCAAGTAGCAACCAGACTACCAAGGGTTGCGTTGTTCATTCATTATTGAACACAAACATCCAGGGGTGCGAAATGTATTTCAAATAAAACGCTTAATACTGTCATTTATTGTATACCATAAGGCTTTTAGCAACCCCAAATAACATGGGCGTGGATAAAAGCCGCAGAATTTGATATTCGAACTCCTAAAATTAGAGCCTTTGTTTTCACTATTTTCTCCCTTGACTATGGGATGAATTCACTGGTATAGTATATGGTTTTCTTACTACTACTGCCAATAGTCTAGGCTTGAAACTCCTGTCAAGATCTATCCGCTACGGTTTGGCATGGGTTTGAAGATAGAATCAAGGTGGGCTGCGGCAGGGGGCCCAATGAACGTGAAGGCAAATTCTACCCGCGTTATTCGCGCTGCAGGTATCCCTACGCCCAGGGCAGTTGGCTATGCGGATGCAGCTGGCATACCAGCACCGGCGGTTATTAGTTACGCCCAACATTCATGAAAGAACCCTCGCGGAGAAACCATGTGGGCAATTGGCGGCTACCCTCTTCGAAGTTGTCAAATTCACATGACTTTCAAGCGAAGAGCTCTTTCAAGTCCCATAAGGAGCTCCTCGAGTATATTCTCGAGCTGACCATAGACTATGAGCTTGCCTCCATCAATCTTTACGGCTAGGCTGCGACAACAGTCAAAGGAGTATTGGAACGACCATCTAAGATTGTGTCCTGCCATGGGGATCTCACCCCGCTCAATATCATGGTACATGAGGGCCATTCTCTTTGGCGCTGATGAATTGGGAGTCTGCGGGTTGATACCTTGAACACTGGGATCATCACATGCGGCCCTTTGGGGCCTCTATCATCATTGCCCTGGAGACGAAGACATTTATCAATCGTTTACTCAACGGCCGTTATGAATAGGGAATCCAGCTCCAACGCGCGTCTCTGCAATTGGTTGCGTGCAATTTACCTTGGCCATCCATCTCAAAAGTTGGACTTTCAAAGTCTATTGTGAGTAGATGCTAGCTCGGATTTTAGTGGTGTATTAGTCAGACTGTGAATTCAACACCCAGGTCCTTGTTGATGAGAGGGAGGCGCAACCCTCCTGTAGCTAGCTCAATCGACCCCTTTTTTTCTTAATTCTTTTTTATTTCCTCGGGGGAGGCGTTTCTACCTGGTCATTTACAAATTCTCGCGATTTCTGGATTTGATTCAACCGTGCTGGGTGCTGCATTGAATGCTCGCTCGCTGGCCATGCTGACCCAAAGAATGACTAATATCATATGTTTCCATTACCAACCATTTGCACTGTGGAATTCTGGACGCAGTAAGTAACTTTGGCCGCCCTGGCCGGCACAATCTTGTCCTTTTTGTCTCTGGGAGCCGCATCTCTGCTCAATTGGCTAGGAATGGGCTCGGATTAACCATAACCGTCATGTCGATCCAGCGCCACCCCCTCAAGCTAGACGAAATAAGCCCTTCGACTCATGAAAATTACCTGGACACTGGGCAGGGGACGGATGCGGGGGCGGCGCCGGGGGAGAAAAAAAAATCTTGTGTGGGAAAGGTACAGTCACTCCATTGGCATGAGGACGCGGGCAGAGTTTGCACTCGCAGTGCGACTTCGCCCGAGCGGCCCAATATGGACCATCATCATCCAGAGTCGCAGTCCAAATTGGCACGTCTCTCTGCCTGGGTTACACGACACGGAGCCTGCGGGCGGGGTTTTGTCACAGAGACCGGTCGTCTTATGGCATCCCCTCGTCACAATGACACGCGGCGCGCGCGATAGAAAGCCAATTCAGACAGAGACGCGTCCTTTGGCAGCCGCGGTGCTAGCGCATCGGGCGATCGGCACACTGCCCCTAGTTTGAGACACCTCGTTTATGCAGACCGAGCTGACTGCTACTATGCCTTTCCTACCCCACGTGCTGAGCTGGAAGCATAGCCTTTCGGATATCAAGGTTGTCATCCGGTCTGGATTGGCCTTCGCTCCACTGCAACTCTACCATCCTGCAGTGTCAACAGCCAATATGCAGCAGCACGTGCTCGCTGTCAGAGCTGTCCTCTCGGTTGTAGGCCTCTGACGATGCCATTGGCGGCGCCGATCGTTGTGGGAGCATTCGTCTTGGGGCCCTATAGGTGCGCAGCGGACGAGGCATCACGCACCATCAAAGAATGCATCCATTGGCCGTTTGCGCGAGCAACGACGAGTAAAACCAAAGAAATGGTAGCTTTCGCCCTGCGCTGTTTATGAGGTTCCTTGGCTCCCTATTAAAAAAGCTCAAAATTTTCAGTGGCTTGGTTGCAGTCAATGAGGTTGATGTAAGCCTCATCGTCATAGTGGCTAGATTCCCCGCTTCTCGTCTCACTCTGGACCCATTGAGGCTTGACGATACATCGCCAACTGCCGATTTCCCCCGCCCAGCTCTTGGCCGTATTGACGCCGAGACTTGGAAGACACATGTCAATTACAACATGGCGCCGTCCTGGTCGCGTCGGCCTGGATCGGTTGATGACTCCCAAGACGATTGATGCCCAGCGGGGTGCGTTCCAGAGTTGCGTCAGTGCGTGCGGAGAAGTGTTTTGGATACAACCTACGCATCCAGAATATGCATCGAGGAAGGTTTCCTCGGAGCTATTTACTGCACCCCAGTGCGTTACAAATGTGATACTTTGGGGCTGTTATGTTGACCTATGCTGTAACCCATAGGGCCCACTTGGGCAATAGGGTTGCATTACTACATAGCTTCATCAGTCAAGTTTGTTCAAATCAACCATGTTCATGATTTTGACACGGCGTGTCCGCCACTAACCGACGCGGGGAAGTTGCCATTTGCTGCAGTCATCTTTTAGTATTCCAACCCGAGTCCTAGATTTTTGAGCAGTGTTTGGAGTATCGGCCGGATATCAAGCTCTTGCTCCGGCATATACATGTAAACCGCCAAGACATTGAAGTGCTCCCCAGGTACTAACACAATTTGAGTACAAGGTTTTGCCATGGCCAAAAATATTACAAACAACCAAACGTTCTCATCGAGATGGTCGGTTCTAACAAGGTACCTGAACTCAGAAATACCGTCGTGGCGTTACGAAGCTACATCCTAGTGTGGGAGGAAAGCCTTGCAACGCCACGCTGCTCCTGTCTCAACGATCCTGTCGGGAAAATACTGCACGAATTATCTTGACGGGCATTATCAGAGAGTTTCACAAGCAGAGAAGCGATGGTGAGCTGGAACCTTGATCGGGAATGCGAGTGCGCGCCAAAGGGAATCGCGTTGCGAGCCAAATGAGGAATCGAGCTTGGCGTCGACGAATATAAAATCCTGTCTTTCCCTCGTCTTCAGATCAGTTTCATTCTCATCATCAACACACTTGGCAAGACAACACATAAACATCACCAACACAGCAGCAGTGCTTTCAGACAAAATGGGCGACATCCGAGGCTCCTCTCCCGGCAGCAAGGTCTCCATCGACCCCTATGCTCTCGTCGAAGCTATTCTTGGCCAGCGAATTGAGAAGCCCGAGTCCAACGGCCTCCAGACTGGCTACGATGATCTTGGTGTCAAGCTCCAGTCTCACCGCTCTGGTGGTGGCCGCGGAGAGCTGAAGCCCGACTCGCCTCCCAAGGATATCCGGGTTGGTGCTGTCAACCCCTATGCTCTTGTCGAGGCCCTCATTGGGCGAAGCATTGACCGAAACTCGGTTACATCGGCCACCATCATGTCCAACGTCCTTCAGACTGACTACGATGAGCTCTTTGACATGCAAAACTCTTCTGTACTCTACTCTGGACTCAAGCTCAACCAGAAGGACCGCAAGGCCGAGATGCTCTCCGAGAAGGAGATCAAGATCCTCCAGGAGGAGGACCTGATCACCCCTGACTTGTCCGAGGCCCAGCGAGTTGAGGACCTCGAGAGAATCGGCATCAAGGACATCGGCAAGACCCGCGTCAAGACTGCGCGCATGCAGAACGGAAAGCTGCACTTGATCCTTCACGCCGACTCCGTCGGCCGCACAGTCTCCAACCGCGACGTTACGCGCTCCATCAACGAGCTCATCAACCCCTACAGACTCGAGAAGGGCCAGTGGACACCCCCCAACAGCACATGGCGTGACATGTACGACCAGTTCTTCCAGACCTCTACTCAGCGTCTCATCGGCAACATTGCATCGTTCGAGATTGACGACAGGAAGAAGACTCTCCACAAGTTTGACGACCCAATCCAGGGAGCCTCCAGCAACAGCTGGCTTGTTGCTGCTCTCTTCTCCGTCTTCTGGTCGGACCCCAGCTCCATCAACCGCGCTACCCGCATCCACCAGGCCCGCGATGAGAAGAAGCGCCTTCAGGTCCGCTTCCACGACAAGGGCGGCTCCAACAACGCCCGCTCCGAGACGGTTGTTGTCAACTATGAGATCCCCATCAACAACACCAACAACGAGCCCCTGTACTGCCGCTCCAGCGACGGTGCCGACATCTGGCCATCCCTCTACGAGAAGGCCTTTGTCAAGTGGATCACCGGCAACTCCTCCGAACAGCCCGACATTACCCAGGCCCACTCCGGTGACCCCGTCAAGGCTATGGCCCAGATCAACGGCCGCGAGCCCCAGTACTTCATGACCGAGAAGCACTCCAGCGCTGACCTTGTCGGCCTTGTCCGCCGCAACTGCTTGAACTTCAAGACCATCAACCCCATGGTTGCCTACACCTATGCCACTGGCGGCGAGCATGACACCCCCTACCGGGGCAGCAACATCGTTTCCAACCACGCCTACTCCGTCCTTGGATACGCCGTTCTCGGCCAGAAGCAGTACATCGTCCTCCGTAACCCATGGGGCGTCACAGAGCCCATTGGCCTGACCAGCTACCCCGGCCTCCTTGAGCGCCTCGACCCCGCTCAGTGGCACCCCGCTGCTCTCCTCGACCACGGCGGTCTGTTCGCTATTGAGGAGCAGTCCTTCAAGCACGTCTTCTGCGTCGTCGGTGTTGCCAAATAAGCGCTCACTGAGAGTTTGTGCGGCCGGGCAGCTTCGCGTCTCTGGTCCGATTTTACTGAGCCAACCTGCGGTCTAGAACCCTGAGCTGCCCAGTTGGAAAAAAAAAGGTGCGAGGAAAGTTTGAATTGAGTGGATGGGGTAGGGTTAAAATTCGGCCGCAAAATAGGATCGAAGTAAAATGAAAAAAAACCCAATTGCAAAAAATGGTGGTTTGGAATGGTTGAGGCTGTTGAGTTGTTAGCCCAAAACTTAAATTGCATAATAAAAACACTTTTAGGGCACATTACTTGGACGCGCGCTTCGATTCATCGTGACTTGCCGAAATTCTTCTAACTAACTGCTAGAGTAGTGCCTGATTCTCCAAATGCACTCTCCCAAATATTCGGGCCAGAGGTGAGCCTCGGGATTGTGGTCTAACATGTAATTCTAACGAGGTTTGTTTAATTTTGACCGTTTTGAGTGTCAGTACATTGATGTTGGTAAGGGGTAAAAAAAGAATATACATAGGTTTTGCATTCCACCATCACTATGCTTTGGTCTTGAAAGTATGGGATTAGATTGAACGAGAAAACTATGCCTTTGTGAGTGTCCATGCCAGACCCAGCATAAACTTGTGCTGACTCTTCTTATAGACCTGCCCATGAGCCTCCACTCCTGTGATGGAACCAATTTATTCCGCCAATTGATCCCAGCGTCCAGATTCTGTGATGTACACAGCCATTAGATCATTCCCGTTGGTTATTCCACCCGGAGCTCGGCGTGAGTGAAATTGAGCTTAAATGAGGGGATGGTAGTGGTGTGATAAGGCCGGTAGAATTGAGTACTCACCACTGGGCCATAGATTTCCGTCATGAAACCATCGATACTTTTCTCCCACTAGTGTCATGCTTGGAAACCGCTTCATCAAGTCGCTCTGTAATCCCCTTCGCCTGCTAGCCTTTTTGCCACTGAGTATTCCGGACACTCCACACAAGTAAATACCTGTACAGACGCATAGAATGTCAACCCCAGGTGTCTTAAAATGGGCTCGAAGCCACGCGAGCCCGCCTTCCTCAAACTGAGCATCTGGGTTAGCGCCTGGAATGGCGACAATGTCCAACTGGCCCGGTGCTACTTCGGCATCTTCGTAGGAGTGTGTTGCCTTTATGTTTATGTTGGACGTCAATACGATATCCTCTCATTGGATTGGCGTTGTGATGTATTAGATGGTGACTTGAGGTGCGGGTGCAACATTTTGTGGCATTAACGCATCAGGTTTATGTAGGTGATCTTAGGGCATCAAGCCGAGGATATCGATGGTGGATATGTCAAAAATTTGTGAGCCGGTCGGCATAAATGTACCGATGCGAATATTCTGAGGCCTCATTTCGGTGTAATTAGTGCGTTTGCAATTGTTAAAGACCCAAAGAATAACGCGAAAAAGTGGTCTTGAATTGGAGGAAAGTAGAGGAAAGAAAATGAGGGACATAGTTATAGAGAATACATATCCACTTTTCGAATCTAATTCCTAATGTCATCGCCTGATTTATTGGAAGACATGACTGATTTTGCAACCCAGCTAGTTCAAATTGAGACGAACACCGCCTATTATCGGCATTCCATTTCATTGAGTGCTCCACCAACTGCCGAAGGGCATCGGAATTAGCCAAAAAGTCTCCGCAAATGCTCCGGCAGTCACCCCGCCTACGTTGACTGTCAAAAGTCCTTGTTGATCGCTTCGATTAAAACGTGCCAAAACGAGATACCATGATGTAGAATGCTACTTGGGTAAAATTCCATGTAAATTACTTCGGTAAATCATGAAACGACCAAGTTTCTCGCCTAGCCATCCACACAACCTACCCCATTGAGATCCAAAAGCTCCTTGTCCATATTTCTGCATTTCCATTGCGCCGGCTTGCCGCTTGGCGGCAAAACTGTGACATTTTGTGCCTGGATGTTATCACAACTCTTTTGGTTCCAGGTTAGTGCAAAATAAGTGTAGATATGGGAATCCACTTACATCTTGGGAGCTACAAATAAGGGAACCCACCACTGGATCATTTGCAGTAGATGTTGTACCCGAAAAATCTTTAAAAAGAATATCCGTTAATATCATCCCAGAAGGGTGATCTTTGCATGTCGAGGCGTTTACTGCGCCATAGCATTGGTCGATTTTGATGGCTCCATCGTTGTTCTTGTTGCGAAATGTGTCGTAAGTAACGTTGCGGACATAGCCAGCCCCGCCTCCGCCAATCCACCCATCGTGCGTAATAGCTCCTTCTCCCGGCCAGACCTTGAGTCTTGCGCCATCAGATGCGTTGCTCATGGAAATGTTGTAAATGTATAAATTTTCAACAATGTCAAATGTCCCTGGGTATTGGCCCAGTGAACCAACGGATATGCCGTGAGAGGAGTTACAAACCAATCCCTGGACGATGACGTTGGTGCTGTTGGGCTTGAAAGACACGCAGTCATCATCATGGTCAATGTAAGAATTTTGGATAATTACATTGTCAGATCGATAAGTATCCCAGCCATCTAGGTTTTTCGCAAAGTTTTCGGATGCCGACCGAGAGAAAATGTCAATGTCGGATATGAGAATATCGGAACTGTTGGCGATGAAATTGTGCCACTTATTTGTCAGCTTATGACGTTCGGGGAGACTATTACAACTCACATTCGGAGACTGTCGTAGCTTGAGGCCTGTAATAGATCCACCATGCCAACCATCTGCGACAAAAAGGGTTGGTCTTTTGACGGAGCTGTTTTTGGCATTGGCGTCATACCAGACCTGGCCGTTGCCGTCGATAGTTCCTACACCAGCACCGTACAAATTAATATCTGTGCCACCCCAGAGCCACCAGCTGGACCCATCTTGAAATGGGTATTGAAAATTATTTGACACCCAACTATCAACATCGTCACAGAATTTGACGGTCCCAGTCAATGCAACGTCCACATGCTTGAGAAACCTGAGATCTAGGGTAGAACAAAGATTGTACTCTTTATCCAGCACAACAGTCCCGCCATTATTGCACTTCTTGAAGGCAGAAAGAATTGCAGGAGCGTCATCCTGAACATTCTTACTTGGCTTCACAATGCATATTTTGGTACGGGGAGCTGATGAAGGGAATGGTTTGTATGGTTGAAGAGGATTTGGTCTGATAAGTGGACGCTTAGTAAAATTATTTGCATCTGCAAAGCCATTGAAAACCGTGGAGGCAATGACGATTATGATGGGAAAAATCATTTTTTACAATAAATGCACTTCAGAATTCAAACTATTTACTTCAAATCTTCGACAAAATTGCAAACTACCAACGTTTAAATAGGATACTCTTCAATGTGCTGGAGTCGATTCATCCTGTTGACTCGTCCGTAACCATCCAAAACAGGACAACATCTCAAGGTCGGATCATTTCTTGGGCGGGGTTTTAGCCTAAAGGCATTTTCATGGACATCACGAGATACTAGAGACTCATATCCTTCGAAATTCCATTTCTAATCAAGTGATCATCCGAGAAGGTGGAAGAGAGTTGAAGCTGCATTTTACACATTCAAGCCATGTAAGCTGTCTTCTCATCGTGGTACGATCGGAATTTGGTTTAACCATAAAATTACACTTCTTTAGAAGCTAATCATCTACGCGATGTTCGCTTACGGTGTAGGCAGGATCAACTCTAAATAAGGATCAAGCCTCCTCCAATTTTCGCTGCTTCGATCCCTCGCCACAGCTGCCCCGGCGGGCCCTTCGCGCGTCGGACCAGGGTACTTTCTCGGTTGTCTCAGATTGGTGGGGATTTGCTCCAGGTCCAGTCTTCATTTCGCGCCCATGCGGCGGGAATAGCTCCAGAAAGAAATGAGTAATTTTCCACCAATACCAACAGTCTGCGATGGGGCGTCTCCACCGTCCGCGTCGTCCCGGACCTCTCGGTCGTCAAATGAAGGCGGACGAGAGGGGGGATCCTCGAATTTCGGGATGAATTCGTAGAAGGGATTGACCGGGTTGCTACATGATTGACCCTGGCGACCGTCAGTGTTGCGCTCACGAGTATTTCGGGCTAGATCTTTGGTGATGGCAGAGATGCGTCTTTTGCAAGCCACCAAAAGTAGTCAGATGATGTCAGAATCCGCTTCTGTGATGGGATTCATGAGGTTTTCGACGATGAGCACTGATCTACACGAGTCGATCGGCTTGCAACACTGGACACTCTGAAACTTCAGCTTTCCTCAGCGGTCCATGATCTTCAAGATCCTTATCTAACAGTGGGGCATCAAATTCACACACGCGTACCCGACACATTGACCATGGTGAATTTCGTTAAGTCTCCGACTCGATCATGGCCGACTATGCATATTGGTGAAGCTTATTTCAGCGCAATGAGGCTTCAGATAGCGCAGCTCTAGCTGATGAGCTTAATTCTTAGTTGTGGCGAATCACCAGCTCAGCGTATTTGGTGATGCATGCCATGAGCTGCATGCATGCTGGATAAATATGCAGACGCTCTGGCTCTCAGCCAAGGGTTCCATACGAGAAGGAAGCTCAAACCAAGGGATGCCCCCCTAGCGGTCTTGGCGCTAGCTCGGTGCTAGTTACCATTTTGGTCAACTTCTCCATGTCCACCAATCCAAGCATTATCCCCCGCAGGTCTGCCAACACCGGATAATTTGGGTTAACCTGGCTCGGATTTTGTTTTTCCACAACTGATGACGACAGCAATTGTCTACCAATAGCTCAGAGATGCGAGAGCGCGAGTGCCAAAGAATGTTCGTCTCGTGTTGACGAGACAGGCCAGTGACAGGCCGGGACTGTTCTCATGTTGGTGGGGCGCCCAGCACAACATGCGATGAAAAGGGTTACATTGCAGGCACGCTCAATTTAACCTCGATTGTTTACGTGTGCTTGTTTATTGACATAAAATGTCTTTATAATTCACCTCGCCTAGATATTTCTCAGAATTTTTCTCCAGGGCCATTGCTTCATTCATTAATCTCGCCAATATGAAGGACTTTTTTGTTTACTCTCTGCTCGCTGCAGCGGGCGCCTCTGCCGCACCAGGTGGCAACAAGTCCTACGCAAAGTGGATGACCGACTCTGTCATTAGCCGTGGCATTGCCGAGCCAGAGTTTCATTACTCGCATGCAACCCTCCATTCTGGCCTGCAGAGGTACTATGAAACAACGCACTGCAAGAGTGTGTACGACTTTTACAAGACCCAGATCGATGGCCTGGTCCTCGATAATGGCACCATCGACTCGTACCCCTACTCGAAATATTCGCTCGACAATTACCGTTATGGTAATAGTCTCCTCTGGTGGTACGAGGCCACCGGTGAGACCAAGTACAAGCTTGCCGCCGACGGCATCAAGGGCATGCTGGACAAGCACCCGCGCACGCCAACCGGGGGATTTTGGCACCGCGACCCAACCTACCCCAACCAGATGTGGCTAGATGGCATCTACATGGCTGATACTTTCTATGCCAAGTGGGTGTCTCTGTTCCAACCCAACAACCAGACAGCCTGGGATGACATTGCCCGTCAATTTGACAACATTGATAACCACACCCGCAAGGCTGACGGCCTGCGACTGCACGGATATGACGAGAGTAAGACGGCTGTGTGGGCCGACCCTGTCACTGGCGCCTCCCCGCTCGTTTGGGCCCGTGCCGACGGCTGGTACTTCATGGCTCTGCTTGAGGTGTACGCCCTCTTCCCCAAGAGCCACCCTGCTCGCGCCAGGTTCGTCGAGTACTTCACTAGCCAGGCCGAAGGCTTGAAGGACACCCAGGATGAGCTTGGTGGATGGTGGAATATCATGGACGAGCAGTACGAGGACGTTGACGGCAACTACCTTGAGAGCAGTGCCAGTGCCATGTTCGCTTTTGGCTTCCTCAAGGGCCTTAACCTGGGCCTTTTGAAGAAGTCTGAGTACGCCTCCACCGCTAAGAAGGCCTACAAGGCTCTTGTCGACCTATGGGTCACTGAGAACAACAACGGAACCATCAACTGGGAGGGTACTGTCGAGGTTGGAAGCCTGGGCAGCAACGCTACATTTGAGGTCAGTTTTCTTATTCCAAGACAATTATGACATGAAACTAACTTGAACTAGTACTACTCAAGCATTGGTGTTGTTCAAAACGACTTGCGCGGCATCGGTCCCTTCATCAACGCTGCCATTGAGTGGGACAACCGCAAATTTTAAGACGACTTAGCGCATGAAATTCTACACGGCTTTTGATTGAAACCAAACAACCAGTACATATTTTTCGTATCCGTCTCTCCTGTTGAGCATTTCGCGTTCATTTGTATTACTAGACTCTATGCGCTCAACACGAATGCAAGGATGGACATATACCAAGACTCATTTGTTCCAGCGCGTGCCTGAGACAATTTCTAGAAGCTATATTGGTAATGGAACTTTAATTAGCTCATAGATGCTTTTAGCATTTGGGGATGTCAATTTTTGTACATAAAAATACAGGTACATACACGGACAACAATCCATTTTGTTTTTATAAGTGAACTGTAGCGTATTATTCGAATTTCTCACTATGCGTCGAGTAGAACAGAGAATTAGGCAGTTGAGCTTATGGGACTGGCTTATACCTGGTTCCTCTGGTACTTAAATATATAAAGCTAGATAGGATAGACAAAGAAGCGATTTTCTAGGTCAGTCAGGTCCAACATAGAAATATCAACCTTTTTGCGTACGACAGCACCATTTTCATCTAGTTGTTTAACCTCGCCGAGTTGATGGGATTTTCTTTCTTCTTCGCTCAGTCCTGCCGCCCATGCCTTGCGCTCCGCATTTCTCCGCTTCAAAATTATTTGGATCACAAACAAAATCACAGGTGTTCCCACCCAGCTAACGACAATTTGAGCTATCCACGCGCCATAGTAGCGCGGAGCATCACGAGGCACCCGAATTTGAGGCGAAATCAGATTTGCGACACTGTAGCCGAGCATGAACATGACGTTTCGTGTCAACTTCTTTGTATAGCCTGCCGCAGAAGACGAGGTCCAGCCAAGAGCGATGATGTAGGTGTTTCCGTACGTGTGTCCAGCCAGAAGCAGACAGGCGAGCATTGCGAGTTTCTTGTCCCAATCAATAGCTACCATACCAATTCCACCAGCAATGGCGGGTAAACACCACACCAACCCGTGCAAGGCCAAGTTTGAAGGCCACCATCGAAGTGCAAAAGTGCCAGCCAGACAAATGAGAACTCCGAAACCTCCGCCTGCTGCAGCCACCAGCGTGGAACCCAAGCTTGTTACGCCGAGTGCCTTTGTGATCAAGTTTTGTTGTCCGTAGGTGAGATTGTTTGACATCATGAGAGTAAAAGCCTGCAAGCAAAAGAGCCACGACACGGGGTCACGGAGGGTTTCGGAAAATTGTGCCTTTTTGAACTGTTTTTGCTCGATGGAACTTTGGCTCGATTCGTGGACCCGCTTGATAACGTTGACTTTCTCTTCAAGAGTCAAAAAGTCTGCTTTGGCAGGATTATCTGGATAATAGAACCAGACAACCACTGATAGAATTATGGAAAGTCCACCAGTGATAATCATGAACAACTTCCATGGAAGCACGTGGCTTTTGCTCCATAAGAGACCATATGAGATGAATGCGGCGCAGATTGGGGCTGCTGCTGAAGTTGCCCATAGGAACGGCTGGAGGAAGGATTGTTCGTGGCGATTGAAAAACATTCCGATTGTCATCTCCATTGCGGGAACAACAACTGACTCGCTGGCGCCCAGAAGCAATCGCAATACAACCAAGCCAGCGTATCTTGTTGCCACACAATGAAGTAAGACAGTAGCTCCCCACATAAAGATAAGACCAGCAACGAACTTTCCAAGAGGCAGCTTTTGCATCGCATAGTGGCCAGGCCATTGCGCAGCAAGGTAACCTATTTCCAAAACGTGTCAGGGAGAGCATTCTCATCAGAGATGATGTCAAAAACAGTGTGTTCCATCTTACCGACGTAAAAGAAGGTTCCTAGATTGTTGTACTGCGCTTTGCTTATTCCTGTTTCTTCAAACAGGCCCAAAATAGCAGCATATCCCAAAGTAGACTTGTCAATCTAGTAAATGTGAGAAATTGACTTGGCAGTCCTGGCCTGAAGACTTACAAAGAGAAGCAGATTTACGGCTGACAGTAAGCCCATGACATACCAATAGAGCTTGCGCCGCAAATTCTTTTCAGCTTCGGGGGTCAATGGCCCAAAGTCATCCCCATGCTCCTCCACGATACGAAGTGTTACGTCCGCATCCTTTTCAGAAACGATTGCCATTTCTGTCAAGGTCTCCCTGCTGGAGACCTTTGTCTCAACATGAGGGTGCATTTCTAATGCTATACTTCTGCGTGTAGAAGCGGCAGAAACGAGAATATGCGATTCAAAAGTTTCGAACTCTCTGAGAAACGGCGTGAATCTTGTAGTTTTATTATGACCATCTTGAGTAATGTGAGCCCATTATCACGCCAGATGGTTCCATGCGCTGCGTCTAATCGCTTCGGTTTGAGTAGCCGCACTATGCCTTATTTAGGATGCGTCATTTCTTCTGTTGGAGATTTCGCAGATTTTTGATGTCGTATCGATCCATTTGAAGTGGCCAGGCGATTACGACACGATGTGGATCCCTTGCGTGATAGCATGGATAATACCTGGACCTCTAAATCAAGTCCCTGAACGCCTTTTTTCCATGGATATTCTTGACAAGATAATAAATCGACGCCGATTTTAATAATGAACCAAGAAGCCCTTTTATTTATAAGAGACGAGAATTGCATTCTCAGGTAGACCGCATTTGTGCGAGCTGAGTAGCTGTCGCTGTGCCTATGTATATGGACAAAGTGGCTTCGAGACTGCCTAAACCAGTGATTGAGAGGAAATGGCCCTTTTACCGCTGGCCTCAAAAGAGCTATATTGCGCCGTCTATGCCCAAATGAAGCAAGGGCGCTTTGCAAACAAACTCGTGATTTGGTTGGAGAATCATCCGACAGCATGACATGCTGTATGGCGGTACTCACGCGTCGTGGCTAATAAACTTTGGAGCCTACACGTGATCTCTACTAATATAAGATATTCTACAAGAGATTGTTTATTTCTAGTCAAAAAAACAAGCTATAGGCTCAACCGGATGATCCAGGAACCAGGCCACAGAGGTGGCATACAAATAGGATTGAACAATAAGTTTAGCCATAAAAGTCTTTTTGCCCTAACCAAAAGAACAAGTAACTTAATCCCTATGGGGGATTATATTTCAAAATTCGAGTCCTCTTTCAATCAGGGAGAGAAAATGCTATTTAGAACTCTTATGTTTGGTATGCTCTAGTGGGGCGATACAAGCCGAAAGACCTTCCGGCTAACCTAGCTTCAATCCAGAGCTCCTCCCACAAACATATATTGTAAAGGTGTCAAATGTGATATAAGCCAGTATTACACTACGCATTAGCGGTGTCTCACTTCACTTTTGCCGTAACCGTCAATGTGCTGAAAGTCATTTAATAATGCCAATGAGAGGCCGTTCCATGTTCTGGTACTAAGTATGCAAGCTTTTAGTTGCCTAGTTGGCGGCACTAATTCGATACAGCTGGTGGCGGTGTTCGAGGTCTCGTCAGCTCTGGAATGAAATGCTCAGCGTCTTCGGTGCAGCTAGATCCGCCTCTTACTTTTTAAGAATTGACACAAGTCTTGGAGCAACCGATGCAATGGCCACGAGTAATGTATGGGATGTCGCGAGCCAAGCTTAGCCTCTAATCAAAGACACATTGTTGGGACCAAAATGATACTTTGTGTATTTTGAGAAATACAGTCAGAATTATTACGGCTGACGTTCTTATTGGGTGTTGAAATGTGACTGTTCAATTTGTGTAGCAAATACGGAATGTGATAATGAAGAACTAGTCAGATTGGGCTATTTCAAAGAAATCAGTCTGTGCCATCTATGAGGCATTGTTTAGGAGGTCGGAGTTGGAAGAGTCGGCAAATCCGATTAGATAAAGGTATAAAGCAGCCCGCGGGGTGTCCGACAGGTCAATGCGGCCGATTACGAATTATCTAATCAGGAAAACGAAGAAAGGATCCTTGTATTAGCTTAATTAGGGCGTTGACACTCCAAACTCGTTTCCGTATTGACACCGATCGTAGCGATTGAAATAGCAAATCTTTTGAAAATGTATCGAAGTCTGCGGAGATAAATCTCAAACATTTGGAGATCAAAACTCAGACAGATACATATTTTACTAGAAGAGATTAATGTATTAAGCTTCATCCACTCAGCCTTTTGTGTGCGGGTGTTTGAAAGATGACAAATACTTTTATTCTCGAATTACTTGGAGATCAAACCGCAAGATCGAAGCCCATTGCTCTTCTTCCCGCCTCCCCGTTGATACCGCTTTCACCAGTAAACAAACTAAATCCGCGCTCCTTTGACCCATTCCGAAAGTTCTGTGGAGGCACCCCATTAAGGAAATCCTTTAGCTGACCTTTGATATAATCCATATTTTCCGCTGTGCGGGGTGTTGCGGCTATATAAGCAACACTTGCCTCATGTTCACCTATATGCTCCACTTCAACTGCATGGCACATGTCTGCATGCCACCAGACAGTGTCGCCAGGATCCATACGCGGAATACTAACCAAACAATCTGGTAGACGAAGATGGGGATGCGAGGAAGGGCTCAGTAGTTGGCTATTGTCTCGAAATGTTCCAGGGAACCATGGATCGGTCGGGTTGAATTTCCACTTTGACGCATCCATGATATCATCCTCGGCTTCTGGGGGACTGAAGAACGGCCGCAAAAGTACATAGGCAATGGACCACTTCACATTCGGATAAAGCATCAAGCTACCTTCTCGTGGGCCAGCTCCGCTCAATGCTGTCCAGCCTTGGAAACTCCGGAAAACGCGCGAATGAGCAGGGCCAGGGAAAAGCGCTTGGTTTGCACTTTTACGACGGGTCAGGTCATATGTATCCAAAAGTTCGGGGTTTCCAGAAAATACAGCCTCGTATGTTGATCGATATGTTGGGTCTACCCAGCGAGACAAGGACCCAGCATCAATGTGTGGGCCGAGGCCCCGGAATGGTATTCCGGGAGGGCGGATACGTACGCCGTCAGCGTATGATAATGGCTCTGGAGAGCTGGTCGCTGCATCGTCATGCCACCATTTGTTGAGTTCTTTACTGAGCTTTAGTTGATGCGGGTGCGAGCGAGCGGCCATTTGAGTTGGTGAGAAATACAGGTTGAGTATGAACGGTGTCTCGGTAGGCCAGCCTTTCAAATTGATAAATCATTAGCCGTTGGGTTCTATTGAAATACTTCAAATCTCCCTACCCGAGATAGAATCTCTGTTTGCTGCAACATATTCCTTTAGGCCTTTGAACCATTCACCGGTTTGCTCGGTGGTGAACACTTTTCGAACAATGAAACAGCCAATGTCCTTGAGTGTATCCTTCTGTTCTTCATTCAAGGAGAAAATATCCTCGTATTCAACCTTTGGTATGATCGAATTTCCGGAAGCGGAGATTCTAGCAGTTACCGACTCGAGTTCTTGGCATACTTTCAACCAGCTCTTGACCAGAGCATGTTGACCGTATTTGTCGACGATAGCTTGCTTGTATCCAACGAGATCACCGCCGTGTTCTGCATCGGAAGCAAGAAGCTCCGGCCAATCAGGCCAGGTGACTGCCTTTCCTGTCATGCTGAGAAATGATACCAAACAGGTGCTATCTCGTCCTTATCTAGGTAAAATTCATCGTGGAGATGGCGTAACCAAATAAATAAGAAAATCCGCATGATTCAAGTGCGAGGTCAGAAGATTAACTGGGATAATGCAACGTAGGGTATCATTCGGCGTTGAGAAAGTCTTGACGTCGGAGATATGGCTCTTGGAGATGGTGTGAACTCCAATTGTAGGCATCAATTGACCAAGTCATCTTCGTGTCGGAATGCCCGACGTTGAATTTTTTAAAGCCCTTGTATCGGTATCCTATCATTCTAACTGGAATACATGTGCAAAGTACAGGCTGATTAGATATGATACCAGAGGCAGTGGCTTATCAGCTGAACCGTGCGATAGGACAAAGAGACACCAACCAGGGACTAGTCACACTTGATAAGGTACAACAAAGGTAGAGAGTCTCAAATGTAATTGTGGAAATCGCATGGGCCGCTGGCTTTCTAATATAAACCGTGGGGGCTTTTTGTTTTGGCGAATTCGTCCACTCATCGTGCTGTTCCACCGCCAAGGAATCCACTACTCTTCCTCTAACACTTCCAACACAGCAGCGATCTAGTTGTGGTCCCCTAAATTATAGACCATAATTTTCGACATGTCTCCTATACCATGGGACTTACCCGCGTGGGTCCCCAATCAGTCTTGGGCTGCCTGCGCGCTCCTGGTGATGTCATCATGTGTGACCTCTACTGTGCATTTCCAATCGTTGTGTTGATGGAAAGGTGCTAACAAGAAGTCCAGACACTTGGCTTCGACGGTTCCATGTTGAACGCTCTTAATATATTGCCTTCTTATACCGATTATTTCAATCTGACGACTACTACTTTGGCATGAACACTGCCTCTGTGTGGGTAGGATGCATGTTGGCTGGAATCCTTTATGCCAAGATTCCGGACGCGATCGGCCGTAAATGGGCGCTCTTTTTTGGTGCACTAATCACAATTGTTGGGGTCGTTATCCAGGCCGCAGCTCAAAACATCGCTATGTTCGTCGTCGCTCGAATCATAGTAGGGTTTGGAACCGGTGCATCGTCAATTGCCGGACCCGCATATCTTGCAGAGACCCTTCCTGTTAAATATCGTGCATGGGGCCTTGGAGTGTTTGTGAGTACACGGTTAATTATTTTTAAAACCTTTGAATCCACTCTCTGGAGAAATTCGTATACCCATAATACTAGAACTGATTCTTTTTCCAGTACGATTTCTGGTACGTTGGCGGCCTGATAGCCGCTGGTGTCACCTATGGAACAGCCAAAATGGATTCTACGTGGGCCTGGCGTCTTCCGTCTGCCCTCCAGGGCCTTTTCAGCTTGTTATGTATAGCCTTGCTACCCTTTACACCCGAGAGTCCTCGGTGGTTGCAAGCCCAAGGACGGGAAGCAGATTGCCTTCAAGCGCTCGCGGCCACTTACTCAAATGGAAATATCGATGATCCATTGGTCAAAGTTCAATTCCGTCAGATTGTTGATGCATTGGCATTTGAACAAAATTTTGAGTCGACGTCCTTTACAAAAAGGTTCATGAGCAGTGCCTCGACTCGGAAACGAATTTACCTGGCCAGCTCCGTTGCCGTCTTCTGCATGTTGTCTGACAACAACGTAAGTCAAACCACTTTGCCTCTTACAACATCTATGCCCTGGTAACATTGTTTTCTTTAGATTGTGTCATACTACTTCGGATCAATGCTGACCCAGGCTGGCGTAACCAACTCTACAACTCAGCTCGAGGTCAACACTATTTTAAATGCGTGGTGTTTAGTCATTTCTATCATTGGTACGTCGATGGCCGAAAGGCTTGGTCGCAAGAAACTGGCAGTCTTTTCCACGAGCTTTATGATACTATTCATCTTCTTGCTTGGTGCACTGAACAAGCTTTACGGAAATTCAGAGAACAAATCAGGCATCTATGGAACCGTGGCAATGATATTCCTATTCCAAGGCTCATATAGCTTCGTATGGACACCACTGACTGTTCTCTATCCTCCCGAAGTGCTCAACTATTCTATTCGGAGCGCGGGTATGGGAATATATACATTTCTGACCAATGGTGTGGGATTGATGGTTACATTCGCATTCCACTTCGCTCTTGATGCCATTGGTTGGAAGACATACATGATCACCGGTGCCTGGGATGTATTAGAATTGGTTTTCGTGTGGTTTATTGGGTTGAGACTAATGGACGGACGCTGGAAGAGATTGATGAAAATCTGGATGGTGAGCTGCACACTGATGCACTAAATTTAACCACTATCATTGGAGTGGCCCCCAGTGACCGGGAAGACGTCTTGGAAGCTTTGGATTCCCCCACAAAGAAAGATAAACTGGATGATTAATCCACTCTTAAAGGATAAACATATTCAATTTGAAAATTGCGGTGGTCTCTGAATCCCATTGTTATAATGTGACTCCATCTCACTTCTCTTGATTCACCATAATCTATTCCGTCTCCCGAATTTGTTCCCAAAGCAACCGGTAAATCTGGTCATATCCTTGTGCCATAGCTGAACAATGGTATAGAGCTTTCTGGTAATCTCGTTTAGGCGGTAAATATTAAGAAGTATTATTCAGTCATTAAAAACTCATCATTCATCCCATCATTGCACCAATCCTGCTTTGGTATTCCAGCGCAGCGAATAAAATTAGCAAGCAATCTTCCACTTCTTCCACTCTCTATCTGCCTCATTGCAGATCTTAGTTTGAGCCGTAGCTTGACCAGAAGTGCACTGGAATCGGTGAAGAGCAAGACTGGAATCGATATTAAAAGGTGCTCCAGAGGATTACGAGACTACGCGGGACTTATGCAGGATTGATATTGTTCTTTGTGTAGCTACAGGAGGATTATATACTTTTCATTTCCTTCTGATCTCAGTCAGCCTGTTCCATATTCAGTCACAGGAGCCGGCAGTTCTATCTTTGTATACGAATGCCTCTTTGACGTGTTGCCGTGGGTCGTCTGAATGCAAAATCTGACAGCACTAAGCCTGGACACGAATGCAGATCGTTTCGTACAGCGATGCGCGTGCTCTTGGAGGTCTTAGAAAGGTACGACAAGAGAAGTGGCTGACTTAAGTGAGGAGGGAAATGAAACGAAAAGAGCGAGTCAATTTCAGCTAAGATTTAGCAACAGCCGATGCAAGTAACAGAAAACATTGAGGGAATTGGGCAACGGAAAAGGCTGCAGGCAGCGTTACCAATCTAAATTCCGCGACATGGTACCATTCTGACAAGGTACAGATTCAGTGCCATCCACTGTCCTCGACTTTCTTCGGGAACGGAATCCTGGTGCAGTAATCTTGCGGAAAAGGTCACTCCGGAACTGGCTATATAGAGACAGAACGCCCCCTCCTCTCAGCAAGGCTTCCTCGACTTCCGAGTGCTCATAGTGGAAGACTTTCTGGGTACCCTCAATCATAATACACTTCGCCTCTTTGTCGATACAAATAATCGATTCTTCATTTAAACTTGCGTAAAACTCTGGATCCTGTATTTTAATATTGTAAAGCCCCATGTTCAGTTGATTTCGCTCATCTAGAACTTGTTAGAGAAATCATGACGCAGCAAAGGTCACTTACATATAAAAGCAAATCCTTTCGCAATCACGGCCTCGATTCCAGCTCCCTGTAGAGCTCGCACGGCATCCTCGCGGGAAGACCCGCTTCCGAACCCATGATCTGCTACTCTAGTTGGAGGTGAGACGGAATTTCCGATGTCAGCCGAGGGTTATGAGTGCTTACATTATTCGAGAACCCGCCTTTGTCTTCTCACGAAATTCGGGACGGAAATACTCAAAGCAGTGGCTGCCCAGATCGGCGTTGTCAATCCCTGGCATGAACTCGGCGGGAATAATAGCGTCGCTGTCGCGCGTTAGCTCAGTCTAGCCCATGGTCAAAATAAGAGGCATTCTGTTAGTGGCCAAGCTTACGTGTCGACATTCTCGCCGAATATCTGGACTTTTGATCGGATGATATTTTCTGCTTCATCACGATGACCATGAGAGAGGTCAATGCCATTCAAGCCATTTGTGGTAGCCTGTGCCGAAATTTCCGGCTGTGGTTCGCTAACCTTGGGCATCTCCATCGCATGCTTGTCATCCCTCTGTATGAGCTTCTCAAACCTCCCCTTGTCTAACTGGGCCAACAAAGGAGCAGGGTCCGTTACTTTCATTCCAAAGCTGGACGCGGCAACAACAGCTGCGGAGGTGATGTTTCCAATGCTTCCTTTACCCATTCGATTCCGAAAATTGCGGTTCTGAGAGGAAAGCCAAACCTCGCCTTCGCCGGCCACATCAACATCGTTGATGCCTACACAATAGGAGCATCCCGGTGCTCCTATTTCAAATCCCGCTCGTCTGTATATGCTCAAAAGACCTTGCCGATCCAAGTTTTTGATGATTGTAAGGCTTCCGGGCGTTACACGTCTGCTTCCTCTTGATGTTGGGGCCATGCCAGCCCGAAGGCCCGCTTCCAGAACCAGTGCACCCACAATCAAGTCCTCCTCTGTGGTGGTACAAGCTCCTATAAAGCAACCGTCCAACCTCATTCCCACCTTCTCTGAAACTGGAACAACATGGTCGGGGTTCGGATACAGCGCCACTGTTGATTTAACAGTTGAGATATCAATGGTCCTTTCCTCGGCATATTGGGCACCAGGGTCGGCACGAAAATAGAAGCCTCCTTCTCTGTGTTCCCGATGTGGCCTATTGGCAATCCACGCTGCCGTCCTTTCGTCCGCCTCAAAGCATGCACCCATTCCACCAAACTCGGTCGTCATGTTGGCGATCGCAAATCTCGCATCCATGGACAGCTCTTTAAGAGAAGGGCCACCGTACTCCACAGCTCTCTGAAACGCAATCGTGTTGCGTTTGAAGATACCCAAGATGTGTAGAATCACGTCTTTTCCGCTAGAGCCAAAGGGGAGCTTCCCAACAAAGTTGATCCTACAAACTTCGGGCGATCGAAACCAAGTCTCGCCAGTCACCATTGGCATGACCACATCGGCTGCCCCAAATCCAACTGCCAATGCGCCCATACTCCCGGCAGAGCAGGTATGGGAGTCACTTCCAACCACGATGCGACCGGGCTGCGCCCGCTCGCGCGTAAAGTCAGTGTGCATGATGCTGGTGTTTGCTGGCAGAAAATCAATTATCTTGGCTTCGCGCTGGAACTTTTCGGCTTTTTCTATCAATCCTCGCTGGCGTGGACGATTGTTGGTACGTGGATCAACTGTGTGGTCCACGGCAAGCCACAGTCGATCGTTTCGATGCAGGCGGGGTCGCCCCATCTGATTGTAAGTCTTCTCCATTCCCGCCCAGAGAAGTTCCGATGTGAGGGTCCAATCAACTTTGACACAAATCATCTGTCCAGGTTCAACCTCGGGCTTCCCCAGACCGACACCAGCATGTGTGATGATCTTTTCGATAACGCCCATCGGGCGTCTTCCACTAGTCGACGCTGGCGACTGAGCAACTTGAACAGATGCTGGGTCTCTTGGGCTAGGTGCCTCAAGATAATAACTGAGATGATGTAAAAACATCTCCATGAATTCATCCGTTGTTGCAGAACCACCAAGGTCGGCCGTCCTGACGCCGGACCCTACAAGCTCAATAGGATCCAATGTCCGACGGATTGCCTTTTCTAGGGCATCAGCTTCCGCTTTCAAACCGAGTGATTTCCTAAGCATCAAAACAACTGCTTGCATAATCCCAATAGGATTCAAGACAGCTCCGCTGGCCTTGAGGTTCAGTGGCTGGAAAATCTCTGGTCGTTTTTTTCCATGTCTAGATGGAGCTGAAATAGAAGAAGAGGCCAGAATGTCTTGCGATATTAGGTTACTCTTTGCTTGGTCAAAGACAGTATCTCCGGGTATGCTTTCCGCAAGAACGATTCCGTTCATGTTTTTGGGATTAGATTCGAGGAGCATTAACGCCGCATCCACTGAAATATGATCCAGTGCGAGCTGCGGGAACTCTCGACGAAACACCTGAGTTACAACCGAACTCCATAGAGCAGAGTTCTGTGGGGAATTGGACGTTTCAATACAATGGACCGGCTTAGAGTGATTGAACTGCATTGCATATTTGCCAGCCAAACGTGCCAGACCTTCAACTTCTTGTCGGGTGTACTCAGACGCGCCATTGCCCGTGTCTACTCCCTTCCTCGCGCCGTGATGAACACCAATTGCAAGACCACTGATAAAAGTTATGTCGAGGACCTCAATTGGTTCTGACTTGCGTGAGGCTTGCTTGACCAGCTCGGTGGATGGCAAGGAGATGGGCCGAATATTGGCAAAAGCCCCAAGCTGCTCTTTAAGTGCCAGAAGGCCCTTCTCTGGTTCAATTCCATACGTCTCATCACCACAGCCACAAACGATGACAGCATCAGATGCCAGACATGCCTGCAGCGTTGATGGTGGCAACGCAGACTCAGCCCCTGCTATAAGTGCTGCGCCTCCAAAGGGGTGTTGCGAGATTTGGAAAGCGACATTGCTGCGGGCATTTTGAATCAACTCCAAAACTTTTGTAACATGGCGGGCAAGCAGAGGTCCCAACCCGTCGCCTGGTAGCAGGGTGATTCGGACGGGCTTCGAGCTTTGTGTGGTTTCCATGTCGAAAATTGAGGTGGTAATGTTTCCACATTCAACAAATCGCAAATGTTTAAATAGTAAGCAATAAAAGCAGAATGCAATTCCGACATCGGGAATTTTTTTGTCGTTCTTGGGCATACTCATAGCTACTGCAGCTTGTGTGCGCGGGTCGTCTTACTAGTTAGAAGCCGCTTCGATCCGGCCATAGCCGTGGCGTGCGGAGACTCAGGAGTGGAACCACGTAATATTAGCTCTTTTCGGTAACTGCCACTCCAAATTGGCTTACCTACCTGATTTTACCATTTCTTTCAGAATAGGAACTTGGAACATTTCATCTCCAAATTGTTTGTCTTAATACTAGTTTACAAAATCCCCGGTCCATAATCTTGTTGCCTGTCGGTGGAGCGGGAGCGGGAGTCAAAAGCCATCTCAAGACCTGTTTCCTTACTAACCACATTGGAAACCGTGAACATGAGAGTTTGTGTGACTACGGTTCTGGAAACATTTCGCTTAGATCTTGACGTTTTAATTATCATAGTCTGAGAAATTTCATTTCTAGTATAAAAAACAAGAGGCAGGCTTGACCGGGCGATCTAGGAACCAGGCCACAGCGGTAGCATACTTGGTGTTCAACAAGAAGCTACTTTTTTTATAAGTCACTAGAGTATATAAATCAGCTCTTATACCTAAAATGAATAGTTCTCTAATGGTAAAATTCTAGTACTTCCACTGGTAGCCGTTGGAGCCATTCTTTCGTTCCTCAAATTGATAACGTTCCTCCAATTCGTAATACTTATTGAATCCCACGCCCTCGCAAACGTCAGCGTACGAGAGGACCACGGGAGGCTGTCCAACCGTAAATGAAGCCTTGAGATTTTCCAGTGTCTCCCGGATACTCTTGAGCTTCGCCGCTACTAGGGTCCAGGGATACGCCACGCTACAGTAACCAAGTTCCGCGAGATCCTTGGCGGACAAATTCTCCGTCTTTCCGCCTTCAATAATGTTGCCGGATACGGGAAAGTCCAAATCTTTGCGGAGACGAGCCATGGTCTCCCGATCTGGGAGGGCCTCCACGAAGACTGCATCGACCCCGATTTCAATAGCCTTACGCGCTCTAGTCAGTGCTTCTTCATAGCCATGAATAAGGCTGTCAGTTCTGGCCATGATCCATATATCTTGGCCTTCATTTCTCGCATCGACGGCGGCTTGCCACCGCGCATACGCTTCACCCCTTGAGACAACGCTCTTTCCAGTCGTATGGCCACATCCTAACAGGGTTAGCCCATGAAGTAGAAGAAGAAGGGAAGCTTACGCTTTGGCCATGTCTGGTCTTCAATCATTACTCCTGCAGCACCGGCCAATGCAAAACTTTGATAAAGTCAGCTAGAGTACTATACTTGCCGCGATCACATACCCTTCAACTGTGCGGCGCACGTTCATAGGGCTACCATAGCCAGTGTCACCGTCGACTACGACCGGAACATTCGTGGCTCTGACAACCTCTTGGGTCTTGGCCGCAACTTCTTGGAACGCAATGTATCCAGTGTCAGGCAGTCCAAATGCAGAAGCCATTGGATAACCAGCGAGGAAGACAATTGGAAACCCAGCTTCCTCACACAATCTCGAACTAAGAGCATCATAGCTACAAACATGAGCGACGATTTTTGAGGGATCCTCATGCGCTTCTTGTATCATGGCTCGGACCTTCGAGGCCTGGATTGACGGGATAGCTCCTCGGCAGTTCCCGAAGTCAACCTTGACAGACTTTCCATCAGACTCGATGGCAGGATACTTTGCTGCCTCGAACTGAAAGGGGTATGGGTTGGTGTTGACAATTGACTTGGACATGGTGAGTTTGAAGGGTTAGGTTCTGATTTGCCTTAGGTGCTATGATGTCGTATTGATTTGGGTGAGTACCTTTTGACGGCGACAAGAGCTCTTTTTATGTTGTCAACGCAAAACAAATAAAAGAGGCATTTGAAAGACTTTCCGAAAACCGGAGCTTTTTCATATCGTTTGACTTTTGCCAGTTGCCGGCCAAAGCCATCAATACAGCCGTTATCTCACAAGGACTCGCAAGTTAAACGTGCATCCGCGCATCACTACCACCAAGTCCATTCGCCCCACACTTGGACCAGGGCGGACAAGGACGGACCGAGGCGGGTACTCACGGCCCACCTTGCGAGGTTTGCAGCGGGGACGGCTTCGCTTCGACGGCTGGAAAGTCGGGCTAATCTTTTCCTCGTTACTGGGCGCTATTGCAAACCTTGGCTATCTCATTGGGTAGTGCCGCAGGACTCGAATCCGGACTCAATTTGGCACAATCACTCCGGAAATCAACTCAGGGCAAGGCACAATGGACAGTCCCGGAAGCGCCAGCGGCTCGCGCAAGTTCAAGCGGAGCTACGTCGCCTGTGTCTCATGCCGCGCGCGCAAGTCACGGTGCATCATTCAAGACAAGCCCCCCTGCTCCAAGTGCCGCCGAGAGCATCGCGAGTGCCAGTTCAATCATCGGCCCCGCGCTCCCAAACACAGAGACCCACCCAAATGGACCAAGGCGGACCAGGCCGGAATAGCCACCACCACGGCCGAACCGTCAACCTCCCAGCAATGGGATGCCAACGGTCTTGATTTTTTAAGTGCATCGCCCCAAGATCTAGCGGTTGGGTCTGATGAATACAACCAAGATCAGACACCTTCCAAGTCGCCTGCCAACCCCATCCATTCCCTTTACAGCCGGGTCAGATCCACCGTCATCACAGGCTCCAATGATGCCCTCGATATCTTGTCCGACGCTGCTCATCATCAATATAGCCTGAACTCATCCTCAACGTCTCACTCAGAACCCGCTCAGTCTAACGGGGCACAAGCCAACGGCCCAAAGGTAGTCCCAGGCGGTTACAGTGGTTCTGGTTTTACAATCACTGTCTTGTCAGAGCCCGATGATGCCACTCTCGATTTGTGGGACAAGTGCCGATTCGTGCGCCAGGGCTGGTTCACCGCCCAGGAGGCTGTCACATACATTGATCTGTACGCATACTTCACTGCATTACCACCCAAGCTAACCATTGCAGGTTTTTTGAAAAGCTGTCCCCTCTATCCCCCATCGCCGTCGATCAATTTCGCCCTCATGCAGCCCACCTGCATCTTGTTTACGAAGAGGCCATGCTGTGCTGCACACTCCTCATGATAGCATCGCGATTCTTTATGCTTCCCGGGGCAGGTGGGACATCAAGAAGCCACTACGTGCACCAGCGTCTCTGGAGCCACTGTGAAGTCCTCATTAGAAGAATCTTGCTGGGGCAGGAAAAGACATCAACATCTAGAACGAGAGCTGTCGGTACAGTGGAGAGTTTAATGCTGATTTCGGATTGGCATCCTCGAGCCATCCACCTTCCGCCAGAGACTGACGGATGGGACGGGCTCCTCATATCGCCCGAGTATAACCCCATAGATCGGAAAAGCAAGAACAATGAGGAGCCGTTCATTCGCTGGCGCGAAGATGTCTTTGAGCCAGCAAAGAGAGCAAACAGGATGTCCTGGATGCTTCTGGGAGTAGCAACGAGCTTGGCCAACGAGCTAAACATCTTTTCCAATCATAAACGCACGTCTCCAGAGGTGCTTAGTCCAGAAGAGCTCCGCAACTTTCGTGCCCAAAAGCTTCTATATGTCTACGTAACCGAAACAGCCACCAGGCTAGGTTACCCATCAGTAATTCCAGAAAGCAGCTCTGTCGTGGCCTCTCACTGTTTATTGCAGGATACAAGTGACCCGGAGCAACGATCTTGGATGGCTTACATGAGCATGAACATGGAGCTAACGCAGCTGTCCCGCGCAGCCTCATCCATGTTCTTCCAGTCCACTGCGCATCTACAGGACCTGGTACTCAGTGGCCGATATGCGGACCTTTTGGATCACTTTTCCGTATCGCTGTCAAAATGGCAGCAGAAACTAGACTCGCTGAGCGGAGGTAAACATCTCGCCATTCTTATTTCCACTCTACCTTGACTGACCGTCTCAGAAATCAACCAATCCATCAGAAACGGGCTGCTGATTGAGTTTCATCACCTCAAGGCCTGCACGGGGGCCATTTCGATACAGGCGGCGGTTTCCAGAGCAGCATCCTCCGGTCTTGGTACTACGGCGAGGTCTGACGAGGTCCTCTCAATTTTCATCACTTCACGAGACGCAAAGTTCTTTCAGGACCTCATCTCGGATAGTCGCAGTGTTCTACAAATCGCCACTCTCAGCGAATTCAAGGAACAGCTTCCTTTTGCGCCGGCCCGCGTAAAGATCTGTGTCATTTCGGCCTCCGTCTTTATGTTGAAGGCCATCAGTGTTGGTTCCGCAAATGTAAACGTCCACGATGCCTTTTCAATCCTGGACCAGTGCACTGCTATGCTAAAATCCTGCCCTCCCGACGATATGGACTTTGCTTTGAGATATGCAACTCTTATCGAAAAGCACACAGCCCATCTTCGTGCACACTTAACTTCTGCCCGAGGCCAAGCATCAGTGGACGAATCAGGACAATCTTCATTTACAGGTCACATTGGGGGGGATGTAGACAAATCTGTTACCCCGGGCGCATTCAACACAACGCTAAATGGAGAAGGCAGTTCAAATGTAGTAGACTTGGATATGTTGGCTATGAGTAACGCTGACACATGGACTGCACTCCCTTTCAATTCCAACATCGCGCCGTTTAATTCCGGGTGCGATCAGCTGTCCTTGGGATTAGACGTTGATTCACTAAACTTTTTATGGGGCCTGCCAGATCTATCATGATACATGAGAACCTGCTGAAGCTTGTAAAGAATTGATCTATCTGCTTATTCTTCCCCCATATCGCAACCGAGCCTGTCCTAACCACGTCGGTCCGGATGGCCGCCTGTATCCGGGCCACACCAACCCAATCAGCGCCAGGTTATAGCTAGCATGCCAGTGGTAATACTAAAGAAGCCGGATGCATCTGCGGAGGATGACGCCAATGACCTGGAGCTTATCCCCTTGAGGATCTCACTAGGTATGCCGGCCAGTGTGGGGTAATCTGGGGTAATCCGGGGAAAGCAGATACAGTAGGAACGTAGCCTATTTAAGTCAAGAACACGACCATTCATCGATACTCTCGACTGACATCCAAATCTAACATCCAATAACTATTCTGTCAGCCACAGATCACTCTTAATATGTCCCAAACTCCAGCCAATATTCCCCTCCAAGCAAGACACGATGAGGACGAAAAGGAACAGTACTGCCACTTAGAAATGGGCAAAGGTCAACCTAGCCTCCCCTCCAATCCTTCCGATGCTCATCACAAAAAGAGCCCAGCCGAAATTCGTCTTGTGAGGAAAATAGACTGGATTATGCTCCCAGTCCTCTGGATCATGTATTGGTTCAACTATCTCGATCGCAATGCCATCACTGTTGCACGCTTGGATGGGCTAGAAGCAGAGCTCAATCTTACTTCTACTCAATACCAAACATGCGTTTCTATCCTCTTTGTTGGGTACATTCTCGGACAAATTCCGAGCAGTAAGCAGCCCAAGTTGTCCCAAAAACCCCTTTAACACGCTGCAGATATGTTGATGACGCGAGTCCGCCCCTCTCAGTTCATGTCCGGCGCCATGGCAGTATGGGCAGTGATTAGTACACTGACAGCCATTGCCAAGGATTTCAAAGGCCTTCTTCTGACGCGCTTCTTTCTTGGAATCGCTGAGGCACCCTTTTACCCTGGCGCGCTCTATATGCTCTCCATCTTCTACACCAGAAAGGAGATTGCGACCCGAATATCGATTCTCTTCAGCGGCAACATTTGCGGGACAGCATTCGCTGGTCTCATCGCCGTGGGCGTCTTCAAGATGGGCGGGGTCGCAGGCCTCTCTGGATGGAGATGGCTCTTCATTATACAGGGCTGTATTACCTTTGTCATTTCTCTGCTCTCTGCCTTTATCCTCCCAGACGAGCCCACCAATACTCGCTGGCTGTCCGAAGAAGAACGCCAGCTGGCCCATTCCCGCGTTGCTGCTGACACTGTTCAGCTCAGAGACAACACCACCACGTTTTCAGGCCTCATTGAAGCAAGCAAGGACATCCGACTCTGGGTCCTAATACTAATGCAGCATTTCCACATGGCAGCAAGCAATTTCAAAAACTTCTTTCCAACTATTGTCGAGACACTGGGGTTCAATCGCACAGTGACCTTGATTCTGACTTGTCCTCCGTATATTGTATCGGGGCTGGTTTCCATCGCGTGGGCAGCAAGCTCTGGTATGTTTTCCATTCTAGCACAAGACCCAGCTAACGCATACAGGCCGCATGAATGAGAGAACGTGGCACATCACAATCGCTAAACTCATTGCTATTTTCGGCTTTGTACTGGCCTGCACCACCATGAACGGTGGAGCCAGGTACTTTGCGATGTGTGCATTTGCCAGCGGGGTTTATGCTGTGAATAGCATCATTCTGGGCTGGGTTGCAAGTACATGCGGGCAGACTCGAGAGAAGAAGGCAATTTCGCTCGCCATGGTCAACAGCGTAGCCTCACTGTCTCCAATATACACACCTGTCTGTATGAGGTGTCCTAAGATGACGACTTTTGCTGACGTCAGTTCAGTACCTATGGCCCACTTCGGACGAACCGCGATACACCATTGCTATGACGACCAGTGCAGCATTCTCTGGCATTTCAGCAATTTTAGCCTGGGTGATGAGGTACATGCTTGTTAGGGAAAACCGGAAGATCAGGAGTTCCAATACTGAGGAGACGATGTTTTATGTTCATTAGACACGGGTTCGAGTCTGGCAAGTGAGCTACGCGTCCATTCCATGTCTTCGCGTATTAATTCTTGTATGAGTATCGCATGGCGTTTATTCATCTACCAAACTTGTGACAGATACTCAATCTAATTGCATTCATTTTCGTACCAACTTCCCATCATGCATGCTATTGGCCAGCGAGGTGATACATAATAATTCATTCCCTCATGTAACTCCTCTGGTTTTCGTCGTAACCTCAGCCTTTATTTACAGATCGTCGGTCTCGGCAGCCTTGAGCTTGACGACGATGCCGTCAGGAGTGGCGCCAGAGGCCTTGTACTCGTCGGTGTTGTATGCGGGGTTGGCGGGGTCGTAGTAAACGCCTGAGTATCCTCCGACAGAGGCGCACTGGATGATGGCAGGCCCGACCTCGTCGCGGGTCTCACCACCGTCAATGGTGTTGGCGATGTCCTCTAGGAGGACCGAAGCAGAGTTCTTCTTGTCGGTATTGATAACCAACACACTGACGGTGCCCTCTTCGACGATGTATCTCCTTCCGCCGGGGTTCAGGTTGAGAAGAATACCCTTCTCGTCGTGGCGGCCGTCGGCACGGATGGCGTTACCAGCGTAGGTGATATCCTCGACCTTCAGATCGAGGGCATCGTCATCATCGTGGTAGAAGCAGTGAAGAGGGCGGCCAGCATTGACGACGTTAGTGGTGGCCAGCAGAGCCAAGGAGAGCTTGAGGATGGAGGAGAGCATTGTGGCAGGAGAGGATGGTATGAGACTGAGGGTGATGAAACTGTGATGAGTTTCGGTTGGGGCAGCAAAGGGCGGTTGACTAAATATTTGTACGTGGACATGCCTCGGGTTCTGTTGTGGCGGCTGAACACACTCGTGGCTAGATGTGAGACATTGTATCAGAGGAGACCAATTGAGGAATTTGATACGTTGTCTATCCCGTCCTAGACCCACAGCGGCAGCGATGTATTGATACTCTCGCCAGCCGTGCAGCGATCGAGCCGACTTGGCGGCGCCAGGCGTCATGGGGCGTCTCCCTCTCGGCTACTCGGTCAACTCGCAGGTATTGGGATGGTGGAATGACAGACATGGCTGAGACTGTCAATGTCAACAATCGGATCATAAACTACGAAAAATGAACCCTATCCAACCCATTCGGGTTCCCTCCTGGCCCAACAAGCTATCCACGCTGGAAATGTCGCATCTCAGCGCAAACCTCTGGGCTAGAGAATGGCGGCGGCTCCCATGGTCGGCCTTTCAGCTAGCCTCTCGGCCTCCACTTCCCACTAGGCGGGCGCTAAGAGGTGGGGTTCGCACGGCCCAGTTACTCCGCGCCGATCAGCTCTCCCTTTGAATAGGTCAGAGCTCAGGTTGCGTAGCATCGAATTCAGCTGTTAAAATTCTGTTCCTAAGGTGAAATAGACTGTGCAGTCCAAATCATAGCCAAGAACACAGAATGTGCAACATCCCTTACAGCCTAGCCTCGTGGAATATTTGACCGCCAATTTGTTTTGTTCCGGCGATCGGCACCTACGTTCGGCGCACCCCTGCATATGTGAGACCCCAATCCCAGCGCGCACGGAGCCACACACTCCGGGCTGGAACTAAAATTTTCCAGTGCATTCAAGATTCAAGACAAGACTCCATTTTGTCGGCCTACCCTACATTGAAGTTTGCCACGACTTGATAGCAACAGTCGAAACTTTCCACACACTGGGCCAAACTCTCGTAGTCGATCATTTCTTGATATATGCGATTGGAAAAACAGGAGGCCTCTTAGCAAACTTGTCCTCATTTTGGAACCAAACATCCGTCACCTCTCTTGTCCTAATGAAGCGTCGCTTTGTTTATCTGACTCCACTTATTGTGCGACGTAGTTTGGCCGCTTAGCTCACTGAACATGGCCAAAGCAATTAAATTCCCTTCATGCAACAAAATAAATAAGGTTTTGGCCCCGAGTTTGATTCCCGTCGGGCTACTCGGAGCTCAGCCTTGTTGTGGGGTAGTCAAAGCTCATAAGTTCCGCTCACCTAATGATGGATGATCTAGTTCATGGAAATTACTTCGAGCAACATGTGATGATTGGGAACACTGAAATTGAGTGATTTTGCTCTCCATTTTAGATTCCAAACTTCGAGACAGTCAATTTCAAGTCATGAGAAAAAGGCCATGATTGATTCATTTGTATGCCAAACTCGAGGTCTGGCGGGATCCAAATCGTGACCCTTACTGATGTAATAATGCCCACATCGGTCGGGGTGGACGATTGCATGAATGATCATTGATACAGAATAACAGAGTATTGTATACCCCTGGGTATCGCATGTGCCAATTGACCAAGACCCACGTAGTGAGTGGTTTCTAGGCCGGCGGAATACTGGTGACAGATTGCATAATGCTCTCGCAGTTTGAAATCCCCGCTTACTCATTGCCACAACGCAGTAGTATATCTCAAGCATCCCAGATATAAAAACGCTCGCCGTTGTATATTCCTCGCAATAGAGGATGGTAGTTACTTGCTCCATCACTTCTTTACTCAAACCATTACTCATCTAAATTCTCAACAAAATGGCAGCTTTTATCAAGCCCATTCCCAAAAGCATCCTGATTTTTGGTGCAGCAGCTCACATTGGTGGTCCGCTTACCCACTTTCTTACTCAAAATGCACCCTCAATCAAGCTGCGACTTGCAACAAGCAGCCCGAGGAAGCGAGAATTGCTCCAAGCCAAATATCAGGGTGCCGAGATCATCGAAGCTAACTACAATGACATCGCATCCCTATCAGCTGCTGTTAAGGGCATAGAGGGTGTTTTTGTCATCACCCCAGGAGGCATGTCCGAGGCTCTTGCGATGACCAACCTTGTCACCGCCCTGAAGAGAGAGAAGAGTGTTGCCCAAATAATCCGTCTCATGGGTGTATTCCCCGAGTTTAACCAGAAACGAGTTGATCTGGGCCCGGGGAGCCTTCCGGTAGAACACGCCATCGCGAAACGTATTCTTGACGAAAGCGAGCTTCCCGTCACGTATCTCAACTGCGGCGCCACCTTCATGGACAACTTTTGGCTCCAATTTCAAGCCGTATTGAAAAAGAAGACGCTTATCTGGCCTGAACACCGAGTACCATTCATGGACCCTAGAAATATTGCCGAGATTGCCGGGAAATTGTTTCTTTCCGATAATGCCAAACATATCGGGGCATTCCATACTATGAACAACGGAAATGATTGGCTACAGTCCAAAGAGGTAGCTGAGATCATCTCCGAGGTTCTTGGAGAACCAGTTGCATATGATGGAAGCTATGAGGCCTTCTCGGAGTTTTACACGCCCATTATCGGCCCCATGGTTGATGTCCTTTGGAATTTCTTCAAGTTTGAAGAAGCAAATGAGCAAATATGGGCGCTGAACAACTTTTCTGAACGAATTCTGGAAAGAAAGCCCACAACTGTGAAAGAATGGCTGGTGGAACACAAGGAACAGTTGTTGAAGGCCGGCCCCCCGTAGCTCTGTGCGGCCATTTGGGTTTCTTCTGTAGCTTTGGTAGAATTTACCTATTATAGAATTAAATTTCCTAGATTTATGCATTTTGGCTTGTAGCTACATGGATCCTTCGGTGTGATTTGCATTTGGTTGGGCTGTTAATTACCTGTTGGTTACGTGCTAGTAATTGCCGCAATAGCAATCAGAAACCACTTAAGAATCTGACGACTGGAGCAACGATTGTGTGACAAGAACCGGTAAGTAATATGAAAATCACGCTCATATAATAAATCGTCACTTGATTGTGATTTTAGTATAATGAGACTAACTGTCCACCGGGCCCAGCTATCCGACTTGCCTAGCTGTGCCATCGACCTACCTGTACAAATGTATATAAATCGCGACAGGAGGAGCGCAGTTAAATCTCATCATTGACCTATCTTTTGTCCCGTGGTACAAGGTTGTAGGAAAACAGTTACACCGATCAAAATGATCATAGTAATTAACCCTGACAAAAGCCCTCACTTTGTAAGCCTAACTGGTTTTAAGGGAATAATATATTTAAACCCTAGGGATTGCTACTGTAGCAGCTTGCATACTGTTATACCTGGGGCAGAAAATGATTGGTCGATGAACACAATAATAGCGGTCATCGGTGCAGGTAACACCTGTTGTCACACATCGGGTGCTCGGCTTCCGACACCTCCGACCTGGTCGTAACAGCTGCCACCTAGGGCACAACCCAGCTCTTGGTACAACGTGGTTACCTTCAATTGATCTGTTTAATCAATTAGCCTATTACCTAATGTAATGACCCTTGATTCAATATGCCTGATCCAACCAGCAACAGAAAACTTGCGGTTTACTTTGTAGGTTTACAGTAGACTTAACCGTTACGACAATTACCCTTGGTATTTCGGATTCGGATTAAATGAAATTAAACTTGATCCTAAAATTGGGCCACTTACCCCACACAATCGGTGACGGAAACTTTCTCTCGAGCCATGCAGAAAGTAGTGGATATTCGCTGGGCTGTTCGGTCTTCGGGGTCTAAAATTTCTTAGTCAGCGGCGTGGTTTGCCAGTGCGTGCGGTTGACGAGTGTGACGCTGTGCAAGGCATTCCAAGTCATACCATCGGGGCTAGAACGATTCAGGCGTCGCGCGATAGCCCGGTTGTAACATTGAAGATCAGGGACCCCCCTGTTTTTATATGTAATTTTAATCCAATAATGATAAACCTAATCACAATGAGTGACTTCATTGACTATTGACATCCCTGTTGGGTGGTATTTATGGAAGGAAGGGTTACCTTCCTGGGGTCTAGCTGGATGTTGCCTTGACCTGAAAGGGGCTGTCCCAATCTAGACTAAAGTAGCCTCACACTAGGGATAAATTTATGACTCGTCCCCTCGCATGAAGTTGAAGGTATCGACAGATCCCGTGACCTTGTCTGTGTTTGATATCACAGTGGGCTCCCTGGTGATGGCAGACATGTTGATTGTTGATCAAGCTACCCAGAGCTGCTAATGACTGGATTTTACAAATTGTTCAAGTTTGGCTACAGATTCAGAGCTTATGACAAATTTCTGTATATTTCAAGTTCTTCTCCACAGCCTCCGCGCCGATGGACGAGCGGGGCAATTATACTATCTCCTTGAATGTGGGGAATACGGCGGTATACATGGGCGTGAATTTAGTAACTATGATGATCACACAACTGCCGCGCCGTCAACGACCATGTGGCAGTATCTAGCCGAACAAAAGCCTACAGTTCGGAGAACTTTGCACCCCGTAAGCCCGAGAATCATGACCGCCACACCAGGAAGCAAATAATGTCACTTGGTGCGCATTTAAAGACCCCTTGGGAGCATCCTCTTCTCTTTGCATCAACCAGAACTTGAACTCTCAATTTCATCTTGACCGCCAATTATATTTACTCTGGCACTTGGCATCCTTTCCACCTTCTTCGAATTCACGATGGCATTGCTACTTGATGGATTGGGTCGTCCCTTGGACACTCGCTCCAAGATGATTGCATTTTTTTCTTTGTCGATTATATCGGTACGTACGCGAGCATGCTAGCGGCCTGCGTTATACCACCTGATACTGATGAAATATCTAGTTTCTCGTTTATCGCATCTGCCTGATCATATATCGTCTTTACTTCCACCCACTATCAAAATTCCCTGGCCCGAAGCTATATGCTCTTTCGAACCTCCCATATTACTACCATGACAAGATACTTGGATCATTTACTATGAGCACACCTGAGCTTCATAAAAAGTATGGACCTATTGTTCGTATTATGCCAAACCGCTTGTCTGTAGATGGTTCTATTGGATGGTCAGATATTTTTACACGTAAAGCAAACCAGCTTGAGTTTAAAAAGTCACCTGAATTCTATGGCCAAGATAAGCACGTTGGAATTCTTGCTTCTCTTAAAGAAGATCATCGACGGCAACGTCGACTTCTTAGTCACGCCTTTTCAGCGTCAGCTCTTCAAGGACAAGAGGTATATCTCAAAACCTATATTGATCTCCTGATAAAAAAGCTCCAAGAATATGCCAACAATGGTAATGAGATTGATATGGTTAAGTGGTATAATTATACTACATTTGATATAATTGGCGAACTAGCTTTTGCAGATCCTTTCTACTCACTACGCGATAGCAATTATCATCCCTGGATAGCCAATATCTTTTCCGGTCTAAAAGGAAACTTCCAAGCGGTTTTCGTCAATCAATATTTACTTCTACGCCCACTTCTCTTTTTTATCATTCGAGATGATAATATGCGAAAGAGAGCTGATAATATTAAGCTATCTAGGGAGAAGACTAAGAGGAGAATAGAAATGGGGACCACTGACCGCAAGGACATTATGGCATATGTGCTACAGCACAATACAGATGGAAAAGGCATGACAGAAGAAGAGACTTTTCTCAATGCCGACACCCTTATCGTAGGGGGGAGTGAGACTACTGCTACACTATTATCAGGACTCACTTATTTCTTGGGGTGTAATCAAGACATCTATCAGGTTCTTAAGGAAGAGATCCATTCAAGCTTTTCATCTGAGAATGAAATTACAACGAACTCTACAATGCAGCTGAAATACCTTCACGCATGCATTGAGGAAGGACTCCGACTATTTCCCCCAATTGCGGAAACACCACCTCGTATTTCCCCTGGAGCTCCTGTAGGGGGTCATTTTATACCAGAAGGCGTAGGTTTCACTCCAAGAACAGGCAATACCCCACCTTTCTTTATTACAGAGCTAATCTTTTTTTTCTCGGCACACAGACAACTCTATCCATATATCAATGGGCAACCCACCGTTCCAGTAATAATTTTACTGACCCTGAGCGGTTTGCTCCAGAGCGATGGTTACCTGAATCGCACCCCCGATATAATTCAATTTATGCTGCCGATAACAAGGCAGCGTTTCGGCCATTTTCTGCGGGACCTCGAGATTGCATTGGAAAGAACCTTGCCTATGCAGAAATGCGATTGATTATGACTCGGATGGTGTGGAACTTTGATATGGAACTCCCGGAAAGTCAGAAGGGTTGGCTCTTGGGTCAAAAGATCTATGGTCTTTGGGAAAAGAACCCTTTAATGGTCAAATTAAAGCCAGTTGTTAGGGACTAAATTTAAGGGTTTATAACGAGCCAAACTAAGCCATAGGGCTTGCTTGCCGCTAGAGAGATGGACTATATAGAAATCCGAGTGCGGGGCCTTTGCACAAAGGATATAGGTGCCTTTCACAGCGGATTCAATTGAGGCAGGGTAAGCTTTAGTCTTGTTATTAGACCAGTACCTAGAAGTCAATACACAACGCCCTTTAACTGACATCTAGTTAGTCTGCAATGTTACAGTAGCTAGACTTTTATATACAAGTAATAGTGTTATGATCCGAACCTTCAAGACTGCCAACTGTCTAGATACCATTGCTCTTGCATGTAAAAACACCCCCAACGCTCCCGGCCTCGTATTGGTCGATAATGCCTTGCACACTCACATACGTGCCAAGAGTGAGATACAAGAATCCAGTAAGAACAATGACGACATTTAAGACAACCGAGAGCAAATCTAAAATGCGATTTCGCCTAATTCCAACTTTAGAGTCTGCGCTGCGCATGCGGAAGTAGGCCAGGCCCCAGAAGATGAAGCCGAACCAGCAGTTAAAGAGGGAGGACATGACGGATAGCACTGCGAATTCATCAGCTCTGGCGCTCCTAACTAGCAGGTAGAGGGTTCTTACATGAAGAGAAGAAGGGGATAATCTCGGCAATGAGAAAAGAGAATATCCAGCTGATCAATAAAACTAAGGTCCACCAAAACCATCCCTTAACGGTATGTTCAGTGACGTGTTTTGAGTCCTTAAACATGCGGAAAAAGACAAATCTGCCGGTGACTGACGCATAGAGGCAGCCGACAAAGATGATTGTCGGAACCATGAATGAATAAGAGACTTTCTTGTAGACGTTGTCTAGGGTTCCAAAGGCTGGAGTCACCATGTACTGGTTTCCAGTGTAAACATAAATAACGGAGCCCACAATGCTGAATGTGATGATCTCAGCTATCGTGCAAGCCCACAAAGCTTTGGGAAAATCACTGGGCATGTCAGTTTCTGAGGCGGACTAAGTCTTTTGTACACATACCGAGGGTCACGCATCTCAGCAATGAAGCTGGGTAGCGTCGTCTGGCCGATAAATGTGTAGCTCATATTCATGAATGCTGACATGCCCGTGACAAGAGTCGTGGTCTTCGGGGTCCAAATGGATATGGTAGGTTCGCCATCAGACGGATATCCAGCGGGTTTGCCCTGCGCACCCGCAAAAGCGGTGGCCAAGAAGACGGAAATGAAGGTAAAAAAGGCAGAGCCGAAGCCCAGCTTGGACAGCATGTGAAAGGTCCGCGGCATCGATCCCAACCAACTGATAACGGTGACGACGACGGCAAAGGCGACGGTGCGGCACGCATGAATCGTATCGCTTTCCGTCATTGTGTTCAGGTAGATGGCACCAACGAGCACATGCAGCGCTTGGATAAAGGTGTTGTTGAGCACAAACATGATGGCCGTCCACCACCATGCCCACCTCTTGTTCCACCACAACATCTGACCCACATCACAGACGTCTCGAACCTCAGGGTGTCGCAGGCAAAACTCCCACAGGACCAGGCTAGTATAGAGCACGAGACCTGCCACAACCACCGTCAGGATCAGGCCAGGCACTAGGCCGAGCAGGCTATAGGACCACGGGAAGCTCATGATGGATAGCACAATGTACTCGCTGAACAGCAATCCTGCCGTCTTTTGCCAAGAACATGTGCGGTACTGAATGCCATTTCCTTCCTCTGATGCGACCTGTTTGCCCACAATGTCAGCAGCTGCTGCATCATCGTTGGTATCGCCAAGATCGGCCATTAGATGCTCTGCCACCGGCTCAATCCGCGGGCCAATGACCACATTTTTGCCGCCAAACGTCGATGCAAGCCAAGACGAGCCCCTGGGAGTCTCGGCAATTTCGACGTCAGGATCTGCCGTCTTCAAGATTGAAGCCATGGCAGGCTGTTGGAGGACGAATCCTGGCTATTGCGTCAAGGCAAACTCGAAGGCTGCAGAAACGCTCAAAACAGGAATAGATCTCTTTTGCGGGAGGAAGGAGAAGAGAGGGGAATTAGAGATGGGTAATCAAAGCGGCAGTGTGCGGGCTATGTGTGATTGAAGCTTATATATGCCAAGCTCGAGGTCGGGGCGGAAATGCTTCATTTCCCCACCCTCGCGGATGAGCTCGAGGGATTGCTCCAAGCCCCTTGTGTTTTTTCTTGCGCGTGCTTGCGTGTTTGGAGCACGCCCGATGGTCCGCTTCGTTTGCCAAGATGCGCTACTTGGACGAAGCGTCTGAGCGATCACCCGACAACCAATGCGGTTGCTTACCATCACGTCAACGAAACGAGATTGCTCCAAAACTAGAAAAAGTGCGCCATGTTTATTGGGCGCAGATAGCCAGGGTGATCCCGCCACATCTTATTCACCTCTGACGGGGCTGCAGTCGTCGATCCCGAGCTGCGAGGAGAGGATGGCGTGCTGCAAGGACCTTATTATGGATGTTGCGTTTTTTTGCACTCCACGCCAGCGGCGGCCAAAGCTGAACTTTTTTTTTTCATTGCCAAGAACGCTGTGTTTGGAGAGCGTCGGAGAAGAAGCTTGGCAGTATGTGCACATTCTACGCTGCTGGGCCATCCGACGGGTAGCTTCAAGAGGAATTGCTAGGCCGCCGTATTGATGTGGCGCGCTGGGGGGAGCAGGCAGCCGAATTATGTGACCGGGTTTAGCGAACGCAATTGGCACATCTGATCACGCAATCCCGCCGCATTTCGCACCACCAATGGCCAAATGCGCACTGGCACGCGCTATGATGGCTAGCTATTAAGCTTCTCTGTCGCTGCAATAAGCTTATTTCGTTTTTCTGACCGGAACGTGTTCGTCTCAGAGCCGGCGCCGCGGCCTTTCCCTGTCCTTTTGTATGTTCTCCAGTCGAACCCCACTGACTACTACGAGAAAAATCAGACATCTGGGATTAAAATGGTGGCCTTCCAAGCGCTTCTTGTGCGATCCTTTAGGAATTGATGCTTACTGCTCGCTCTGTCTACTTGAAGGCCATGCCTGATTGTGCTGTCGGTTACCATCAAAACTATTCACAGCCGTGCATGTTTTCGAAAATCGAGCCGCCAATAAAAAACCATCATCGTGTGAATTATTAATCGCGGATAGCCCAAACCAAGTCTGCAGCCACTGAGCAGGTAACTTATGATGCCGATGGGGTGAGAAGCACTGAGGCGAGATGTTTGTCCGAAGCGTCGGACTACCCCGCCAAGTTCCCAAAGACCCACCACAGAAGTGTGTTTTAGTCATCTTTCTGTTTACCATCATCCCAACACCATCAAAATGGCTGAAGCTTCGCTTGCTGCGCAGCCGCTTTTGCGACTTGGCACTCGGAGGTCAATCCTGGCTGTGGTGCAGACTGAGGGCATTCGCGACAGCCTCCAAAAGATTGCTCCCAACCGGAGCTATGAGATCGAAACACTGCACACCATTGGCGACAAGGACAAGTCCACAGCGCTCTATGACTTTGGAGCAAAAAGCCTGTGGACGACCGAGTTGGAGGAGAAGCTTACTTCTGGAGAGCTGGATGTTGTTGTCCACTGTCTCAAGGGTAATTCCACTTCCTCTCGCATCCATCCCGGCGAACATGCAATAACGCTCAGCAGATATGCCGACCACTCTCCCCGACTCGTGTGATTTGGCAGCCATTCCCCTTCGTGATGATCCCCGCGATGCTCTGGTAGTTAAGAAAAATCTGCCCTACACCACCTTGAAGTCGCTTCCCGAAGGTGCAGTGGTCGGCACCTCGTCGGTGCGGCGTTCGGCTCAGCTTCGTCGGCTCTACCCCCATTTGCGGTTTTCTAACCTACGTGGCAACGTGGATACACGCTTGGCAAAAGTTGATAACCCCGAAAGTGAATACACTTGCATGATCATGTCTGCAGCTGGCCTTGAGCGGCTTGGCCTTGGGCATCGCATCAACCAGTACATCGGTTCGAAAGAGGGCGGTATTTTGCATGCTGTTGGTCAGGGAGCTCTCGGGCTCGAGATTCGCAAGGGAGATGCCAAAACCCTGGAATTTGTCAACCAATTGGCTGATGAAAAGTCTACTCTTGCCTGTCTTGCAGAGCGTGCTCTCATGCGCACACTTGAAGGTGGCTGCAGTGTTCCGATTGGTGTCGAGACAGATTGGATTGATCCGTTGCAGCATCTCTTGAGGATGAGGGCCATAGTAGTCAGCCTCGATGGCTCTCAAAGTGTTGAGGACAGCATTGATGCCGTGGTTCATACCAATGAAGACGCGTCAGCGTTCGGAATAGAGATGGCATTGAGGCTAGTCAAGTGTGGGGCGGATTCAATCCTGAAGGAAATCAACAAAGACCGGCCGCTAAAGGATTGATAGCATTGCAATAGATTTAAAGTAATTAGGTTTTGCTAGATGTGTGCACCGAAGGCTAGATAAAAATGCCGGAATTCCAAGCAGCTTAACCAGCAGCTCGATTAGGGTGTTTACGAGATTGATGGTCGTTTGTATATTGTGATGACCAAGGTTCTGTTATCAGCCGAGTGATGGCTTCCTAGGGAAAGCAGATTGACAACGGCCACCAAATACCCATCCAACTTTGTGATGCCTGCGTTGCCCTTTGATATCGGTGTCGGGACTCTTCCATAGTCAACTGAATAAGTGGGAAATGGAGAAAGGGCCTTTGTGGAACTATGACCAAAGTCGATTGATGGAGTATGAAATCCACCGAGATGACACTTTCAGTTTACTCATGTCAACATAAAACAGCATAGTTTTCACCATATCAGCTTCTTCCCAAATGCCATTACAGACGGGAGATTGGGCAAAGCTTCAGGCGATAGAGTGAGACGATGGTAAAGCAACAACTGATAGTAATTGAGCGGCAAATTAGTAAAGAGATAAATAATCATGCGACCTTGAGTTAAAGCTATACCTAAACACTGTTTCAGAAACAGTGGTGTTTTAGATGTACTTTAGCAATGGCAGAGGGGTTAGAGAAGTCGGGGCCAGCCTAACATGTCCGCGAGAGGTTGCTTTCCCAGATCCCCAATGACAGTTCGAAGCAGCAGCACTGTGGTGGGTGATTAAATGGGAATATCGCAGTTGTTTTAATCAATGAATAATATAGCAACATCAAGCTCAGCACAATATGCAAGATCTCACCAGTTCGCTTTCGCGGCGCACACGCAACGCTCGTGCAAATTAACCCCTAATCAAACCAACAGCGAAGGAGCTCACCCCTGCATAAATATGGGTCTAATCGGTCAATTCCGATCTCTTGTCAATAGATCAACCTTAAAATCAAATTGTTGGGCCACATTAAGATTCAACAAATCCCTGCATTCGCTCTCGTATTGAATGATGCTATCTGCCTGACCGCTGTGATCAGCCTGAGTGGTGACTGACACTGTCACATTGCTTGTGGGGCTCAAACATTGTGCACAAATAAATATAATGGTATTTTACAATGCTGCCGATTTATCCGTTGCTAGTTGAACCAAGTCCCAATGTCTATAGTAAATCCAACCCCTTGAACCCCAAACCCATGTACAAAAAAGAAAATCGTGGTATGCAAAACTCTAAAGAATCGCTATTGACTGCCGTGTGCAACGCTGAGAAAAGCTCGTAGTCTTTTTGTTAAGAAAATGTTGTAGTGAAAGTCCGAAATTAGTATCCTCCCTGTCTGTTGCCGTAGCTAGGGTGCTCTTGATGGTGCTCCTGATAGTATTGCTGGCCGTCATAGCCGCCATTTCCGTATCCGCCGTACGGGTCTGGGGTAAATCGAGCAGCATTGTATGACATTCCATTTTCCTGTGCGGCAGCGTTGTTGTTGCTCTGCATCATAGCACTGTTCTGCATTCCAGCGTCGGCCTGCAGTCCGGCATCGCTGTGTCGTCTGCCGTAGTTGTTGCGATGATCGTTTCGGAAGCTCTCGTATCGGGGGGGCTCGGGGTTCATGTGTCCTCTCGACAATGAGCGTGATTGGCGGTGCGATCGAGGGTGAGCTGCCATCAGAATCTCGTTGGCATCGTCCGGTACGCCTCCACGCTTTGCGCCCTTGTATGAGGTATCACCATCGATTGAAGAGATCTCGGCTGCGTTGCTGGTATCGTATTTGTTCTGAGAGCCTCGGCTGACTCCATTCTCTTTCCAGTATTGGAAGTCGAACCACGCGACGATGGTCATGTATGCTGCCAGTTTGCTGGATCCCAGGTTAGTTATTCGCCCATATCAGGAGGGTGTGCAGAAACTCACGCCATCAAAATGCCAAGAACAACAATGACCCAGGCCAGGATACAGTATGTTCCTTCGCACCACGAAAGGTTTGCACGAAGGGTCAGGAAGACGACAGCACCCCAGAAGACAACTTCCAATGCGTTGATGATCAGGTACGCTTTGAAACTGGCCCACTTTTTAAACATGGCGACGTGACCAGATAAGATCTCGTAGAGCAAAAGAATGAGAGACTTGGCGCTCTGTCATGGTATTAGTGACATGTCGCAGGATTGAACAAGGGTTGCCTCGTTGCTTACCATTCCAAGCGACATTGTACCTGCTCGGCTCCTGGGAGCAGCGGCGGGCCGGGTGAGCATTCGAACGACGGATAGAATCAAGACTGAAACTACAATCACAAGCTGGATCATGTGGACCGGGAATTTAACCCGAGGGCTGAAAAAGTTGACCATGTTGAAAATATGCGGATCGAAATCGGAAATCGAAGTGTAAGGAAATGTGGAGTACCAGGCTGATTGATGGCTGAGGGTGAGAGAGCAGGATGGAGAGCAAAACCAAGTCTTGAAGCAAAGTATTTATTCAAGCTTTTTACTTCAACGCTCGGTGAATTGGTTTAATGAGTCTATGTGTTTTACCACTATTTTGCACGTCTTGCGATTTTCGCTCTCGGTTTCGCTCTCGTGGCGTCTATTTTTTGCATAATTGTCAAGCCGCCGACCCACCCCAACGCGAAACCGACAGCACCGCCTCCCGTGTTGGGTCTGGGAAATTGGTCAATGTCACAGCACGTTCCCTGCCGCCCCATCAGCCCTGCGAGTCGCAATGCTTTTGGCAGGCCCTCGCTTCTAAAAACGACATCGGCTCAGCCGTCGCCGACTGTTTCAAACCTCAATCAGGCGCAGCACCCACGTTGCAGGTTGCCCAGTTCGACCAAACTCTCCCCGCATCAGGTCCCCCATGCTACATCCCAAAATAACGAACGAATCACCGGCTTGACAGATCCATGGATCGCCGAAATCTCGACAGTTGTGCCATCTCTATGCCGATGATGCCGTTATCTTGGTGAAATCTTAAATTGGGGTGGGTCAGCAACCAGCCCATTAGGGCTTATCGTTGGGCAACTATAAATGATGCTTGAGCCCAAGCGTAACCTGCCATGACGTTTTCGTCCTGGGTCTGAACTTTTTGTCTTTTGACGTGGTGCCATGTATTGGTTTGCAGAGTGTCCACGAATACTCCCCAGATTATTCATGGTGAGCCAAGTCACGATGCAGTCAATTCATGTGAATTTCCTTGGCTTGTCTTTAAAACACAAACTCAGTCACAAACATCTGCGAAGTGGTCAACGATCCACAACTTGTACAGGTCGAGCCAGCCCTGCCGGCATCCAAACCCTTCTCTCACGGTGATATCACAATCTCAAAGAACCAAGCGTACTCGAATACGATCATTCGAATTCTTCCAGCCCGTTCATCCCAAATATTGAGATCCACTCACCATAAATGGTGCCTACCAGATCTTGCAAGAAGCCAAGAGTGATCCCCACTCTCTTATCGACCATCATACATAACGTCCTTGCGCATCGTACCAAGGGACCCTTGCCATTGTTTGGCTTTTTAATAGTTCACAGACCGCCGGATACGCACGAATCGCTTCCTATTCGAAAAGAACATTCCAGACGCATCTGCCTCCTCCAGTCACACCTGTTTTTGGGTTTGATCAAGGATTCTGGAATCAGTCCCCACCAATCCAAAAACGAACTGAGCACCCAGTCCGTATAAATGAAGGCTATTATATGCCCTTTTGCTATTGCCTCCTTCATTGTTCTTCGTTTTTTTCTTTTTTTCCGAGTGTGTGAATAAATAAAATGCTAGCCAATTCGTCAAGTGCATGTGACCTACCCAGAAGGATTTTTCATTGGATCCCGGCAATTATGAACTGCGTAACGGTGTAATAAACACGAAGGATTGAGCCTAAACCAACGATGATTATCAATAAAGCTAGCCAAGCAGTGCATTTGAGAAATCATCGGCAAGTATGTAGTGTCAAAATATCGCTGGGCTGGAGGCGGGAAACGCACGGACGTTTTTCGACCCTCACCAGCAATCTGCCACCGAACGTCTGTAATGGCCAAATTTGAGGGTAAATTTACAAGGAATCATGAGAGGATTAATAAGATGAAAATGGATGGTTAATTAATCGCAACTCAATTTCACGTGTACACTTGATTTGATTGACTGTTAAGAATGGAAATGTGAGGTTTATATTGCTTAGACTCTGCTTAAATGTGTGTCCAAAATCGATTGGTTAATCAAAAAGCCCATCAATCAAACCCTTTGTCCTTAGCCATACTTTTGCTCAAAACAAAAAAATTACATACTCCTCCCTTTATCTCCGTGTGCTCATCAGCGTCAGCTATGGGAAGCTAGAGCTTGTTCATTTGAGCCTATAGGGTGGCTGGGCGGAGACTAATCGGATCTCGGCGTCGGAGTCGGGGTGATGAATTTACGCGACGACTACCCCACCTTCCTAATTGGGCGTTAGCTGCACATCACGAGCCCAGCCGATCGAATCTCGGTTCTTTGTCTTGATGCTGGGGATAGTGCTAAATTCTGACCAGATTATGGCAGACCGGCTTGCGGCCCGAATGGTGACAAGCTGTCTAGAATGACACGATAAGTGAGCTGGGCTGGAGTGTGCCTGGGGAGTAATGCGCCCCGTTTGGGCAAAGACCGACAGCCCTACCTCGTTGTACGGTGAGAAGGATGACATGACGCCAAGGAGCGAGTGTGTGCGAGAATCTCACAGGCTAAAGGCGCTTGCTTCCCGGAGCACAGCTGACAAGATGCATATGCGGATAGATGCTGATGGCATTCTTGACTGCACGCAACGCCCGTGCTGCGCTATAATCGCGCGTCGCAGAAGCTTATGTTGCTGACAGCCACCTGATGGCTGGCTCAATCTTTTGTTCCCGTTTCTCTTCTTGATTCTGGTCAAGACACTCTATTGATGTTTATTCCCACCGTAGCATCAGCATTCTTGCAAACATGACGGGGCCCGTGACTGACGGCAGCCACGAGGCTACAACCAACAATGTCGGTGGTCGGACCTTGCCTATCAGCACCGCAAGCTCTGGCTCGGACGAGTCTACAGCTGGCGAGGACAAGGAGGGCATTGGCTCGCACAAGCCCGACGAGCTCTTCGGCGTCGACGACATCCCAAGCATGGAAGCGAGAGAAGAGGAGGTTCACCAGCTGGCCAGGCGATTCACCGAGCAGAGCACCCACTCAACGGCTGGTCAGAATCCCTTTAATGCAGAACCTGGATCGGTGCTAGACCCCAATGGCGAGAACTTCAATGCCCGCGCATGGTGCAAGGCCATGCTGCACATGCACACCGAGGACGACAAGGCGCACCCCCTCCGGACCTTGGGCGTGGCCTTTGGCAATCTAAATGTCCACGGCTTCGGCTACGAGACCGACTACCAGAAGAGTGTGGGCAATGTGTGGCTTGAGGCGGTGGGACTGGCCATGAAGGTATTGGGCCTGCGCCGGCGTAAGATCGACATTCTTCGGGACCTGGAAGGGCTTGTAAAGGCAGGTGAGATGCTTGTGGTTCTTGGACCACCGGGATCGGGCTGCTCGACATTTTTGAAGACGATTAGCGGAGAGACGCACGGCTTCTTTGTCGACAAGAGCTCGACCATGAATTACCAAGGTATGCAATGACGCAAGGCATGCAGCGTGCAAACCCCCCTCTGACAACCCCAGGCGTGAGCGCACGGCAAATGGCCAAAGAGTTTCGCGGTGAAGCCATATACACGGCCGAAGTCGACGTGCACTTCCCTAAGCTTACGGTCGGCAGTACGCTCTACTTTGCGGCTCGAACTCGGACGCCTCGTCACATCCCCGGCGGCGCAACGGTGCACCAGTATGCGACACACATGCGGGACGTCATTATGGCCAGTTTCGGCATTAGCCACACTAGGAACACGATTGTCGGCGACGCCTTTGTGCGTGGCGTGTCGGGCGGCGAGCGCAAGCGCGTCAGCATAGCCGAAGCCTGCCTGAGTATGGCGCCGCTGCAGTGCTGGGACAATTCCACTCGCGGGCTCGACAGCGCCAACGCCATTGAGTTCTGCCGCACCCTGCGCATGCAGACCGACATCAATGGCGCCACAGCCTGTGTCGCCATCTATCAAGCGCCCCAGTCTGCTTACGACCACTTTGACAAGGTCCTGGTTCTATACCAGGGCCGCCAGATATACTTTGGCCCCACGACCGCAGCCAAGAAGTATTTTCTGGAGATGGGTTTCGTCTGCCCGGATCGACAGACGGATGCTGACTTCCTCACCTCCATGACGAGCCCCCTTGAGCGCATAGTGAAAACGGGACACGAAGGCCGCGTGCCTCGGACGCCCGACGAGTTTGCTGCCCGCTGGAAGGCGTCGGCGGAGCGAGCAAAGCTTCTGAAGGACATCGAGGCGTACAATGCAAAGTATTCGTTTGATGGCGAGCACTTGAGCAAGTTTAAGCAGTCTCGCAGAGCCCAGCAAGCAAAGCTGCAGCGCGTATCTTCGCCCTACACCCTTTCGTACCTGCAGCAGATTCAGCTGTGTCTGTGGCGCGGCTATCAGAGATTGAAGGCCGACCCCAGTATTACCATTTCTTCACTGTTTGGAAACTCCGTCATGGCCTTTGTCATTGCCAGTATCTTCTATAACCTCAAAGATGACACCAATAGTTTCTTTCAGCGCGGCTCCCTCATTTTTTTTGCCGTTCTCATGAACGCCTTCGGGTCCAACCTCGAGATGCTCACTCTTTACGCGCAGCGACCAATTGTGGAGAAGCATTCCAGATACGCTCTCTACCACCCGTCAGCCGAAGCAATTGCGTCCATGCTGATGGATCTGCCTTACAAGGTGCTAAATGCCATCACATTCAATCTCGTCCTCTACTTCATGACGAATCTGAGGCGTGAACCTGGCGCCTTCTTCTTCTTCGTTTTCACCTCTTTTATACTGACTTTGACAATGTCGATGCTGTTCCGATCAATTGCTTCACTGTCCAGAACGCTAGTTGAAGCGCTGGCCCCCGCCGCGGTTTTGATGCAAATTCTCGTCATGTACACCGGCTTCACTCTGCCGACCAGATACATGCTTGGGTGGGCTCGATGGTGCGCCCGCATCAATCCCATTAGTTTTGGGTTCGAATCCCTCCTCATCAACGAGTTCCATAATCGCGACTTTGTTTGCGTAAACTATGTTCCTTCGGGCCCCGGCTACACAGATATCGGGTCTGACAACCACGTTTGCTCCACGGTCGGATCGGTACCTGGGCAGGCCTATGTCAGCGGGGACGCCTATATCGAGTCAGCCTACGGCTATATCAGCTCCCACAAGTGGAGGAACATTGGTATCGTATTCGCATTCCTGTTCATCCTCATGACCATCTACCTGGTTGCCACGGAGTTCATCACAGAAAAGAAATCTAAGGGCGAGGTCCTGGTCTTCCGCCGCGGACACGAGGCCCTCAAGAGAAAGGCTGAGGACCTGGAAAGCCCTGGCCGCGAGGTGGTCGTGGAGAAGAACTCAGATGACATTGCCATTATAGAGCGACAGACAGCTATATTCCAGTGGAGAGATGTCTGCTTCGACATCAAGATTGGAAAGGAAAACCGTAGGATTCTCGATCGCGTTGACGGATGGGTCAAGCCAGGCACTTTGACCGCGCTCATGGGTGTCTCGGGGGCCGGTAAAACCACCTTGCTGGACGTCTTGGCCACACGAACAACCATTGGCGTTGTTTCGGGTGAGATGCTCGTTGATGGTCACCCTCGCGACCACTCCTTTCAGCGTAAGACTGGCTACGCTCAGCAGCAAGATTTACACTTGCGGACAACAACGGTTCGCGAGGCCCTCACCTTTTCTGCTCTTTTGCGGCAGCCCGCTCATGTTCCCCGGAAGGAAAAGCTGGACTATGTTACCGAAGTCATTAAGCTCTTGGGAATGAGCGAGTATGCTGATGCCGTAGTGGGCGTTCCCGGTGAAGGGCTCAATGTTGAGCAGCGAAAACGGCTGACTATTGGGGTGGAGCTTGCTGCGAGACCAGCGCTGCTCCTATTCTTGGACGAACCTACCTCTGGGCTCGACTCCCAGACGTCGTGGTCTATCCTTGACCTCCTCAACAAGCTAAAGAAAAATGGCCAGGCCATTTTGTGCACCATTCACCAGCCTTCTGCCATGCTATTTCAACGCTTTGATCACCTGCTCCTGCTCGAGGCTGGCGGTCGCACCGTGTACTATGGGGATATTGGAGAGAATTCGCGAATCCTCATTGACTACTTTGTTTCCAACGGCGGTCCTCCATGCCCTCCTGATGCCAACCCCGCAGAATGGATGCTCCACGTCATCGGTGCCGCGCCTGGATCCCACACCGAGATCAACTGGTTTGAGACGTGGCGCAACTCCCCAGAGTATGCACGCGTACAAGAGCATCTCGCGGAGCTGAAGCTCGAACGCTCGCAACAGGTCAACCTCACTCGAACCATATCAGCTCAGAGCCGTGAGAACAGGGCGAGCTATCGTGAGTTTGCGGCTCCATTCATTGAGCAGCTCCGTGAGGTTCAGCTGCGTGTGTTTCAGCAAATCTGGCGCACGCCCTCGTACATCTACTCCAAGGTCGTCTTGTGTGTTAGCACAGCCCTCTTTATTGGTTTCTCGTTGTACAACGCGCCCAACACCCTGCAGGGTCTTCAAAACCAGATGTTTGCCATCTTCATGCTGCTGACTCTCTTTGGGCAGCTCATCCAGCAAATCATGCCGCACTTTGTCGCCCAGCGGGCTCTGTACGAGGTTCGTGAGCGCCCGTCAAAGGTCTACTCCTGGAAAGCTTTCATGATATCCAATATTGTTGTTGAGCTGCCCTGGAACACGCTCATGGCACTTTTTGTCTTTCTCTGTTGGTACTATCCCGTCGGCCTTTACCGCAATGCCGAACCTACCGATGCTGTCACGCTCCGCGGGGCCCAAATGTTCCTCTTCGTCTGGGTCTTTCTTCTATTCGCATCCACCTTTGCTCACTTTATGATTGCAGCTTTTGAAACCGCTGAAAATGCTGCAAATACTGGAAATTTACTTTTTATGCTATGTCTTCTGTTCTGTGGTGTCATTTCGACCCCCCAACAATTTCCTGGCTTCTGGATCTTCATGTACCGTGTCTCACCATTCACATACCTTGTCAGTGGTATGCTGTCCGTGGGAATCTCCAACACAGATGTAACATGTGCAGAAAACGAGTACCTAAAGTTTAACCCGGTTAATGGCACCTGTGAACAATACATGGAGGCGTACAAGTCCGTCATGGGCGGCTATGTCGAAAACAAGTCTGCCACCTCGGACTGCAGATTCTGCTCCATCAGCGACACAAACACGTATCTTGAGCTGGTTTCATCCAAATACTCAGATGTGTGGCGTAATTTTGGAATCATGTGGGTGTACATTGTGTTTAATATCATCGCCGCTTGTGGGTTGTATTGGTGGGTGCGCGTCCCAAAGGCTAAGAAGGAAGAGACTGTAGACGAGACACCTGTCGCTCGTGTGGAATCTCATAAATAGTTTAGTGAAATTATGAGCAGTTAAATCGTGAATGAACCGCAAGACAGAATACTTGTTTCTGAGCATGGATAGGTGTGAAGAGTTGAAATTTGTTGACTTAGCATCACGCCAAGTTGGACAGTCAAGTTGGGTAAATAAATGAGGTGCTTATACATAGCGTAACTACATATCATCAATTATTCGTATCTATTAGGAAACCCAATATGTCGTGAGCTTCACTATGCCTATGAAACCAATTACTGACCATCATGTTGAGAGATGAGAGCACTGGACTAATCTCATTCATGTCATATACTTTGGTGCTTTCATTCTCGACCCGTCGTATTTGCTGGCATGGGCCACATCTCACTGTCCTTTTCAATTTCCCCTAAGGAGTTTCACCTTTCATGGATTTTGCCATTGCCTCTGCCATCTGAACTTTTCCTTCCCGCGTCACAACCTCCCGGAAATAACTGTCGTTGCAATTTAGTAGGTCCAAAGGTGCCCCGTCTTCAAATACCTGCCCATTCTCCATGCAAATGATCCTATCCATCCAAGCCAAAGTCGCTGCGCGATGGGCAATAGCTATAATTGTTGTTTCTTCGGGCAACTCCTGCAGCGCCTTCTGTAACACTTCGTCAGAAGCAAAGTCTATGTTGGCAGCGGCTTTCAAACATTAGCGGCAATATTGAAGCATTGTGTTAGAGATACGTACCCTCATCCACCAAAAGAACATCTGGCTTTAGGAGAAGGACTCGGGCCGCACAGAGCAACTGGCGCTGTCCTGTCGAAAGTTCGCCACTGTCAGGCTGAAGTTCGCGAGAGAGCGGGTCACCCCCTGCGTGATCAACAAGGAGAGGTTTAAGCTGACATTTCTCAAGCGCTTCAATCAACTCGGGGTCATTGTGGGCAAAAGTCGGATTTAGATTTTCTCTAACCGTGCCCTTGAGAACCAGGGGCTCTTGCGTAAGGGTTCGAACTGTTGTCCGAAGTCTTTGAACATCCAAGTTTGAAATGTCAACGTCGTCCATGGTAATTGTTCCGCCATTGAGGGGCACGAGGCAGGTGAGTGCCGATATCAAAGTAGACTTTCCACTGCCCGTTCTGCCAATGATACCTACCCTCTCTCCCTTGCGTATCTTTAAATCAACACTGTCCAATGCAGGGCGACGCCGGGAGTCATAGACGACTGATGCTTTGCGGAATTCGATCACGCCAGCACTGGGCCGACGGGAGTCGCCAGAAGCCTCCGTTGGTATACCGTCGTAATACTTTTTCAACCTCTCAATGGAATTCATTTTTATCTGGAGCTCGCACAAGCACCAGGCTAATACGTAAACACTGTTCGAGATTGTTGTGGCATTGCTGAGCGCTAGGCCACCTTGAGTATTTGACATCTTTCCGGACACCAATAGCATGGCGCAAATTAGCACCAAAAATGCCGATGCTATTTCGGCTCGGAAAGTAATCCATGTATCGAGAGCATTGCGGCAAAACTTTGCTGACATGTAGCTATCAAGTGCCTTGTCATGTTTCCCACGGATCAATCTTTCTGCACCGTAGACCTTTATCGAACTCATTCCTCTCAAGGCCTCACTAACGATGGAGAGTACTGGAGAGTGCAGGATAGACGCCGATCTTTGCATCTCTCTGGCGGCACTGCAATCATTAGCTAAGATCTCCCTGAGCGGGAGTTATTGGGAGATTTCCCACTTACACAGCAAACTTCAACAATAACCATCCAGCTATGATCATATATGGTAAGGCAACCGCCAGTGTAACAGGTGCCGCGGCCACAACAAGGACAATGGAAGAAATAAGTGAAGTACCTGCGACAAGGACTCCGTCCATAGAGTTCATGATGAATATATCCATGGACATGACGTCACTAGAGAACCTATTGAGGATCCGTCCAACAGGCTGGCGGTGGAAAAACGAAAGGGGAGCTGCTAGAATATTGTCTACTGTGATCTTGTGAATATTCTTACTCGCACTGACACTAAGCACGACCAGCACTAAACCGAGCAATGCTTGAAAGAGTTAGTCGCTGAGCCCTGCACTGATTTAAGTCATTCACTTACACTCGATGAGGCCCGGCGAGACTGTCAGCGCAAGATAGCCTCCGAGATATTGAATACCTTTCAGACCAAGACCATCGTCTATCCACCATACCAGCCAATATGAAGACATGGTTTTGGCAACTGTCAATAATCCTGCGACGAGGCTCGCCAACAGTATAAAGAGGTTTCCACCAGCACAACTGCAGTAGAATTTCAACACATCCAAACTCACTGCGCCTCGGGATCTCTCCTCATCCTCAAAAATATCCTCAGTTGCAATGGTGGTGACTGGGCCTATGGTATCTGCAGACGATAAATTGCTTGTATCCTCTGAATCGGTTTCCGCGTCACTCAAAGACTCAAAAACGAGCTCTCCGACATGATTTGAATACTTCTCTGAGTATACTCGACTGGACGTGAAGTCTTTGCTAGTACCAGTCCAAGTAACGTTGTTGTCATCAAAAACAATAACATTGTCACACATTGAGATAAATGATGTGTGGAGTGTTACTGCGAGATGTTAGTTATCGCTTCTAGAAGGTATTGGACAAGGTATCAGACCCAAGATGACAGTCTTTTTGAGCCGTCGAACTGTCTGGAATAAGAGAAGCCTCGTTTTGGCATCAACAGCTGAAAAGGGATCATCAAGCAATAAAATATCGGAATCGGAATAAATGGCCCTCGCCAGTGCAATGCGCGCACGCTGCCCTCCGCTCAAGTTATTTCCAGATTCCCCAATTATGGTCTCAATCTTATCTGTGGTTGAAAACCCACACCCAAAGTCTTGATCGAGAGCACACATGCGCAAGACGCTTTGGTAGCGAGTAGGATCATAACTGGCGGCAAAAATAATGTTGTCACGTAACGACCCTGAAAATATCCACGGATCTTGAGAGACATACGACAAGGTACCGTAGATGTGATGACATCCAGCGTCCGTGGTCATTTCGCCGAGAATAGCTTTCAACAAACTTGACTTTCCACTGCCGGTGGGACCAATGACAATTGATAACTCATTATGGGCGATATTGAGAGATCCAATATGCAGAACCCTGTCAAATTCGAAGTCTTCTCCTTTTTTGTCATGCGCATAGGCAAAAGTTGCGTCCGTAAAACTCACACTGACCAACCCTCCTTTTCGCGGCTCTACTTGGAGCTCCGCCTCCTCCGCTGTCAAGAAATCTCTGAATCGTTCGAAGCTCGGCCAAGTTGAGCATTGCCGATTGATTGCGAGTGAGGTATTTGAGACTGGAAGGTACAGCATATTGAAGTAAGCGAGGGCCGGGAAAACGATTGCCGATGTGAGCTTGTGCCCCGTGAGATAGTATGCCAGAAAAGCTGTTCCCGCACTGAATCCTGCCACTGCTTGATTCATGGCGGTGAAATAGCAAAATGATAGCGCATGATACTTTGATAGTTAGAGATAAAGATTTGTACAAGCTGCATGAAGGGCATTGCACGAACCTTGGTCAACGCCTTGACTTGCTTTTCGCGAGATTCCTTTACTCTTTCACGAAAAACGTCCTGATACCCAAGGGCTTTGACTCCCTTCATTCCGTAGAGAAGCTCTGTCAAAGTACCAAGGCGACCGTCATTGCACGATATGTAGCTCCTCTGAGCCGAGATTATTCCCTTGTTGGCCCAACCCTGGGAGACGAAAATGATCAAAACCACCAAGAAGCCTGGAGTTTATGTTAAAATTGTGTGCTAAAATTCCAGCACAATAACGTACCGAACAGAGCAGTCGATCCCATGATGTTAACTGTGAGCACGCAAATTGTGATAATCTGAATCGGGGCACTCCAAATATCGTGGAGCTTTAGCATGTAATTCGCCATGAGCTCAGCATCAACTGAGCACATGTTGACAACCTTTTCCGATGGGTACGTGGACCGTGATTCCATTGACAACCGCATGCTCTTCTCAAGAATAGCAACCCTTGATGTCGTCTCAACCCAGACGTAATGAGTTCGGCATACTTGATCTTTTGCACGCCCCAGGAAGGTTGTAGCCATTGTCATGAAGAAGAGTGCCCAGCCCAACACAATGTCGTGTGGGTTCAAGAGCAGTCTCCTGAGAATGAGAGGAGAACCTATTGTTGCTGCTGCTGAGAGAGCCTGGCAAATGTTAGCGATGGCGCATTAATGCGATAAACTGGTACCTGCCTCTAGAATTGCACCGATCAGAAGCATGCCTCCAGCTTCCTTTGTTAATAGAAATGCTAGCACTGGCCTCTTCCTCTTTTTTGAGGCAGAGAATAGGGTACGCAGGTGATCTGAAGCAATCTTGAAGACTGGAAGCCAATCATTTTGTAGATCATCGGATTTGTTGATGCGCCAGACAAGACGGTCAAGCCAAAGTTGCACTGGGGAGAGGTAATGCCCAAATCGAAGTGTTTTGCGGTGCTCCTTGGTAATCGCTTGATTGCTACGACGGCTGAGGCAATTGATTACACGAGAGATTATGTTTTGGCCTGGTTTGGTAGCCATTTTGTTGAGTGAGCATCTTGGGTGCCACATACAAACTCGCATGTCAATAATTTCATGGGAGAATGATATTAATGTCTACAGCTGTATACCTTGATACCCGACGGTTAGAATATCATTTGAAAGGTGCTGAAACCAGATCGGAGACTGGATCAGACATTTTCGATACGTCATGAAAAATAGAGACAGGTCAGCAGGGCACGTCAGGAATGCGAGTACTTGTTTGAGCCAAGAATACAGGGATAGGAATGGAGATGAAAATTGCCCGAGAAGAGATCTTCGCCGAGCCAATGACTCAAAGACATGTACCGGCAGCTGTCAGAGCACTCCATTGAGCTGAGAGTTTTCAAGGCGAAAATATTAATATGTGACAAGATAGGTTCAATATAGTTAGATTCGAGCGAGCTTTAGTCCGGAGACGAATAGGGTGGGGTTCCAACAAAATTTAAAAGGCAGTTGGTACATATCATTGGCGCCCACTCATGTCTTTTTTCCGATCCTTTGCAATTGTCAATTTTGGTTGTCGATTGTCAAAAGCTGATACATCAGAATTGGCGTATCCAGGCTCTTACATTCATCTCGAACATGTTTCAGCCATCTGGCAAGAGTTTTGAGTATTTGCCACAGCCAGGAAATTGAAGCGCATTGGGAAAGGCTAATAGACCAAGGGGTAATGCTAAATCCGACATTGCGGCTTGTCTCATCCTTGTGTAACCTAATCATTGGGCGCACGGCCCTGGTGTACATTCCTTCAAGGGGTCTTCAACGTGGCTAATTCATCCACAAGACCATCTCCGATCTTGAACATTCTTAACCAGTCGGAATCGACGGCGGATTCATAGCTCCACTTCTGAATCAAAAATGATTCACCTGCAGCGACATCTCTCACCCGCTGCGTAAAAGGCTGCCCTTGCATCGCAGTTAACAGCACGAAAGCCGTCTGGTCACTAGCCTGATTTGAAGAGGGCATTCTCCCTGTAAATCTTGAGGCTCTAAGTTGTCTTAAGTCTGGATTGTGGTTGGTATCGTGGCATCAAATTTACAAGCAAGGCAATGGCCGGTTTTTGCTGACTGACTCTTGTTAGTCTTTTGGTAGGCTATTGGCCAGCTAATTGAGTTCAGGAAATTCACAGTTATAGTGAACTTGATTGCTGCCCTGATTCCTTTTGCTTTGCCCCTATAAAAGATAATGTGTATTCTTATGAAAATTATGCAGTCCGAATCTTTCCCATTTGAGTCGTTAGAACGCCGTTTCACGTATGTACTGGAATGAGAAACAGCATTATCTCCTTGATATTTCCTTTTTGCCACTCACCAGGTCTAGACTTTCTGTCTTAGAAATAGGTACTCGTATTGGAACGAGCTAGCTCGTCACGTTTTTGAATGCTGACCTTCACCATGTGCATTCTATGTGCCATTTACTCCAACGATTTAAAGAGGCACAATAATAAGCTAAGACAATTGGCGTGTCTGATAGCGTCGATTGTCGCTTCATGCGATGGTGTTATCCGTCTCTTATCCGAATTCTTTTCAATGCTATGCTATCTCGCGTTTACTTGATCACTGTTTCCTAAAATGATCGCCATGAACCATGATTTTGCCGAAAAGTCCATCATGTTTGTGGACGAGATTGGGCATCTCGCACGGAGTTGGGGGAATACTTTCACGAACTTGCAGCAGAGAGAAAGAATCTGTTGCTGCCTGCTTTTCAGGATACTTTTGGAAATTTCATGAGCATGATTACTCCGAGAGCTTAAATGATGAGGTGATCCTTGTGGAGTATCGTTTTCTTAGTCATTATATCTAGATTTTATGACATTTTACGTAAAAGAAATGAATGCTCGGCCGCAAAAGTTCTTGGTCATATGACAGGAAAAGTGAAAACCAGTGGAGGTAAGGTTCCAGTTCAGACTTGACGTTAAACCCCGAAATTGAAGCCTGAGTCCACGCCTTCGCTGACCGACCCTTGCAAGCTCAGTTTTGCGGAGCCCGCAAAGCGCCTTATCATGGGCCTCCACTTCTATGGAGGTTAGATCAACATCAGAGTCAATACCTCTTACAAATCTGTAATCTTGCCCAAAAAAGGCCTGAATCTCGCCGACTTTCCCAGCCTCGCCTCTCAGTAGGTGCTGAGATTTACTTAAATACAGCGAATGAATATTATCTCAAACTGAATTCATTATATATTAGACCCCCTACAGGGCAGATCATCAATTAGGAACATGCATAATGAAAAATATAAGGGGATTAGCCGGTTTATGTTGAAGCACGAAATAAAAATTTAACCAAGTAATGAGCGTGGACGAGCTGAATGGAGCGAAAAAGCCATGTGTGACAAATATTCCGTTTGACGATTCTGAGGATCGTGTGCAGCATTTTCCACACTTTCGAGATTTAATCTCAAGAATTAATTTTACATCTCTCTAAAGAAAAGATTTTGTCTTACTCTTTCTACTTCTCTTGCTTGCTAGGGGGCTTAGACCTGTTCTTGACTAATCTCATCATCTCCCTTCCTTACCCTAGAGGCTCGGGCTGCAACTCGGAACTTTTACGATATTTAGGCAGCCGTAAGAGTGTTCTGTTCAAAAACTGAAAACAGCTTGGTAAATTACTCCAAAAGCCTTAGCAGGGAACAAACTTAACTTTTTTTTTCGACACAGGTCGGAGCTTATAGCATATGTGTTGCACGCGTCACTCAATCTTTATCGTTAACGATTTTTGTCTGAATGGAAAGATCAATAAATTTGATTTCTCCACGCAGCACAGACCTTAATCCTTCTCAACTCATAGGTAGACATACCCATTGCTTTGCCAAGACGGGAAAACTTTAGCATACGCTTTCATTCTTATCAATGACAAGATTGCCAAGACATCAAACATACATTCAAAGCAACTCTCAAACGCCAAGCCATTGGCGACCGCGATTACAGCACTGAGGATTACGCGGATGTTAGCCCACGTGCGCGCCTGTTTATAAATTCAAACGACCTACTTCATATTTTGGACGCCAAGTCCTCTGCGTTATTGTTTAAACCGTGAACCCATGTTCTCCAAGCCGGTGGGCTGCGCGTGAGGTTGATGCCATCAAAACTCTCGCCTTTTGTGACTGTTTGCGCTGGTTGAAGAGGGCTGAAGGCGTGGCGAACTCTCCCGACGACGAAGATTTCCTTCCCTTATTTTTTAGGGGTAGCTGCGAACCGCGTGAAATTAATCTCATTATTTGCTGCCAGGGGAGTAATGCACGTGCACTGCGCTCGATACATGCTTGCCCCTGGCTAAATATCAGTGCACCCAGAGATGCGCACGCTCCATTGCATATTTCCATGAGCATTTTCAGATATTCTAATCATGAACTTAACCTACTCTTGATGGCTGTTCCAGCCTACCTTTCTGCGTAATTTTCTTTTCTTTAAATCGGAAGAATTTGAACGCGTGGTGTTTTACACTTCACTGTCACGGAAAATCTGAACTCTATTTACCTCCGACAAATGGCATTCTCGTTCTCGGCGATACCGCAAGGATAGACCATGCGTTTGAAAACCATGTGGGTCCAATTTTGGACAGACAGTGTACTAGTTAGAGTGCTCCGAAATAGTTTGCACATCGTGTCCAAATTTCTTGGCCATGCGCATGAAAGTGAACGGACCACGCAAAAGCCTCGAGAGTTTCAGAAAACGTCTCAAGTCATTAGTTTATTAGCTTTGATGGAGGCGCTATGCCTACGACGATGCGTGCGGAAGGCTATCTAATCAAGAGACAAAACAACGATTCATCCGCAGTAGACACGGCAGTCATTTTCTCAGACAGCTTGCTCGTAACTTTGAGTGAGCATGTCACTCATCGCAATTGACAACTATGAAAGCCAGAATAGGCTAAGCGCGGGTAAGTACCAGCTTGATATTCAATACGACGAAACATCAAAAAAATTATATTAACGTGGAAAATAAAACATAGGGAAAATGGATATCGACTTGGAGGTTGACGCCATAGAGGAAGCTGAAGATAGCCTTGCGCTTCTCCATCCCGAAAAGGCAGAGGTGCCTACTCAGCCGAAAACGTCGCGTCTTTTATTGCTAGCTATACCTCTGGCAGGGTATGTGTAGGAGATCTCTGGTCTCCGTCCAAAACTTGTAGCTAATCCTTCCTTCCAGTGTACAAGTCGCATTCAGTGCTCAGTTTGCAGAAGGGACAGTGAGTTTCCCGGACCTATGGCTTGATCCAGCTAATCATATATTTTGATAGAACTATCTCTATTCCCTTGGTTTCGCAGCATCTGAAGCCAGCATCATTTGGCTTATCCCGCCCATCAGTGGTGTTGTATTTCAGCCTCTTCTGGGAATGTTGAGTGATTCGTTGACTACTAAGTGGGGCCAGAGAAAGCCATTGCTGGCAATTGGAGCAGTGGGTGTCTCGTTATCTTTGCTTGCTCTTGCGTGGGCATCTGAGATAGCAGATGTACTGTTTTGCGCTGGAGTGGTCGCGGAATCCGCCAAATATATCGCCGTTGTCGCAATGATCGGCATCAATTTATTCGCCCAGGCTATTCAGGTCGCAGCTCGCTCTATCATTGCTGAACAATGCCCTATGCAGCATCAAAGCCAAGCAAACTCATGGGCAGGCCGCCTGATTAGTGTCGCCAACATTGGATGCTACTGTGTGGCTTCCAGAACCCAGTCTGACACAGCGCCAGAGTTAATTTTAAAGAGATTGACATGTCTGGGGAGCTTCTTGGTCACTCTCACCTCAATTCTGAGTTGCCTATTTGTCGAGGAGACCATCCGCTTTCCAATAAAGAGACAGAGCGTTGAAAACTATGCCGAAAAGCGACTTGAAGAGGAATCCTCTACTAAAGCCCCGTCGTTTCTGAAGAGTGAACCGGCTGCGATACAGTTTGTAAACGCAGCCGCCTGGTTTGCCTGGCTTCCATTTTTGACATATATTAGCAGGTACGTATGGACTGATCAATTACAAACAAGTGAATTGCGTTAACGAACTTGAACTAGATATATAAATAACATATGTGAGTAGAGAACCATCAAATAATCGGGTGAGGCTAACCCATGACTGCTTTAGACGATCAAGAAATCCTCCTATTCAACAATGGTCAATCTGCATCCGCAGGACCATCTAACGAGACTAAATATGGATCACAAGCTCTGTTTTGGAACGCGGTGATCGCTTTGTGTTCTAACACAATACTGCCAATGGTCTTTGACAAGTTAAAATTTATCAAGACGGCTTATACATCTCATGGTCAGATTAGATATCGCACTGTTTGGGCCTTGTCGCAAATACTTTGTTCGATATGCTTTTATGGCATAATACGCGCCCAATCAACCAGGACAGCTCTTCTACTATCAGGTATCATGGGCATTAGTTGGGCAATGACCCAGTGGTTGCCCAACATGCTTGTTAGTATGGAAATCATACATCAGGGAACGACGTCAAACCGTACGAGAGGGCGCACTGGAACGTTGATTGGCTTTAACAACATATCAATTGCGTTGCCACAGATTTTTAGTGGTCTCTGGAGCACCCTAATATTTAGGCTGGTGGATAAAGACATGGCAATTGAGTATCTCTTTGCGAGTGCCGCTTTCGTTTCTTTTGTTTCTGCTGGTTTGTGCTTCAGGTTGAGGCATTGGTAAAGATAAAAATGAAGATCATCTCATTATACCCATAAAATACCCTCCATCAATAGAAAAAGTTCATTTCCAAACAGCTAGCATGAATCCTGAATGGGGATTTACGTGATCAATCATCTCTTACTAAACTTCCGAAATAACGCCGACAGCGCCTTGCCTTGAGAAGTACGCGAGATGCTCTTTGCTATTTCTTCATCCACAATATCTTTTCTAATTGGAAATGGAAGGGAGCTCGGCTCGTATGCCCTACAGAACTACACCGAAATCAAGACGGTGAAATATTACCTGGGCGGGACCCTGTTTGGATAGGCCGGAAAGACAAGGTCGAGGCACAAAGGGATTTACTACAAGATTGGCATATTGGGCTCGGTTTGGTCGGCTCAGGGCTGATCAGCGTAATGAAATTGATAAAATTGACTGTTCAAAAGCAAGCCCAAGCTCAAAGCTCTATCATAATGAGTTTCATCTTTCCTACAAAAAGTCTGAATGTCTTCTCCGCTATCACGAATGTCCGGTCCCGGTTTCATCGAAGAGCTGTCCAAAGCCAGAGGCAATCCGTTCCTAAGCAAGAGATGGCAGCCTTTGTGCGAATACTTTATAGCGCTCTAGAGCCAAGTGCTTCTCGACATCTTTCTAGAAACGGTATCTGATATCTATATTAGAAAGGTTCCACTGAATATGCAACAATCTCACCTTGAAAAGAAAATGATTTCAAATGACTTTCCTTCACTAACTCCGAGGGCAAAGTGCCATACAATGTATGGCTCATTTTCGGCTAACTTGCGAAGAATTTCCTGGACTGCAGCGGCCATATATATCATTTGCTCACAGCCATAATACAACTAGATTGAATGCTCGCCTCGTCGCCTTTACCTGCAAGAGGGTAAAAAGTTGTAAAGACATGACGAGTTCAGCTATGAAAAATCTGTGAAACATAGAAACTGCTCAAAAGTATTCCGTTGCGGAGCTTCCAGCAAGTAGTAAAATATGATTACACACAATATTCAAATGGCTATTCGCAACGCCCCACAAATTAGTTGATTGCATTGGCTGAGACATTGGTACTCGGGCGGTTCTGATGTGATATTGCTTTACTCAGTTCTATATTGAGACTACGGACAGAAAAGAACTCTTGCATAGATCAATCATCATCACTATCATTATCCCCCCCTCCATTATCTACACCAGTTCCACCATCATCAACCTCGTCCCCGCTATCCTCGTCACCACTTCCCTCTTCGAAGGCTCCGGGTCTCGCTGCTATAGCATTTCGTGAAGCCGGTACAGGGCCGAGCGCTTTCCCAGCAATTGAATCGAATTGTGTGGTGCTAGCAGCTCCAAGTCTCGCAGTGAACGGTCCAAAACCGCGCTCGTGAAATCCCAGGCGCGCACCTGGGTCTGCCGGATCACCCAATGGAAGTCTCTCGGAAAGAGCCCAGCCCATGACAGCATCGCCTGATGTGGCCTCTGGGCCGAGACCGAAGTTGCCGTCAAGACAGTTCTCACAGAGAAAAGTATACGTGAGGGATGTTTCGTTTACCATAACACCATCCGCTATTGGTCGCACTTGGAAGTCTCCCACCACCTCTGGAGGATTTTCTTCATCGGTCGCTTGGCGAAATGATGCCATGACACTACCATTACCGTCTGGCCAGACTGCAAGGATGAAATTACCCTCCATGTCCCCTGTCAGTCCCAAGGCTCCCCAACCCTCCCCATTAACAAGAGGGAAGGAAAGTTGACCGATGAATGAACCCGCAAGTGCAGTCTGGACTTCGGGAAGAGCAAATGCAAACGCGAAGGATGTACGGGCACCAAAAAAACGTTGCATAGGTAGTCCAGTTGCTTGATCAACAAAAGGCTCGGAAAATTGTGAGGGAGAGGAAGTAGGCTCATCATCATCCTGAGCAATGACGATAGCAGGGAAGAATATGACACTGAGAGTTATGCGGTAAGGATTAAGATAGTGGTGTTGGTGCATGTGCCACTGTTTGTGGGCATCGCGTAAGAAGATCATGATAATGCCGCTGAAATGAGCAAAATGTTGTCAAGTGCCTCTTTTCGTGAAAACAAAACGCGAATTGTCCATATTCCACGAACAAGTGTGAATCATACCGCTCTATTAAATAACTAAATTTATCTAGGGTAGCAAGCCTAATCTTGGTAATCCAGATTTTGTACCCTACAGACTGATGCATAGACGCGGCAAAGCCTGGCTGCATTATGAAAAGGGAGAACCCCTAAACCCAACCTAAACAATACTGGTATAGGCGACGTATCAATGAGTTTCCGTTCAAAATCCAAAGGCTGGGATGGCAGGACGCCCAACTGCCAATTTTCTTGGCGTCTCAAATTACACTGCTCTATGTCGAGCATCAGACTGTGAGTATCTTAGTTCATTATAGCCCGGAGGCAAACGATTCCTAAAAATAAAATGTTTACAGTTGAGGAATCAGCAATCAGTTTGAATAGGCTGATTCGCTTAAAGGATTGTTAAGGTCAGATTGAGAAACCAACTTGCGACGACTCCAGCATGAGGGTGCACGATGTCACCGTGCCAATTTGGTGCACATCGAAAATCTTCCACTCCATTTGCCTGTATTTCAAAGCCCTTGATTAAAAGTGGACTGAATTGAAACACACGCATACGCGCAGCCTATCGATACATTACAATATTAACAAGGGCCTGTTTCAGCTTGTCACGAAGTTAAATTTAGGTACCCCAATTTCACGCTGCCAAGTATTGTGTGGCATTGATCAAACAGGGTTGTTTGATCCATTCAGGCAGTGTTCCTTTTACCCAATTTCAAGATCAGGTTGAAACGAGTACTTGTTTGTGCTGTGTTTCTGGCATCTGTCTTGGGCAATCACATCTTCTAGTTGTAAATCGCGGGGCGGATATTCCTCTCCGCACAGAAGATTGTCCACGATGGCTTGGAAGAGATGCTTCGAAAGCGCTTGCTGCTTGAACTTCTCTAGGAGCTGACAGTTAGCAGCGGATCAAAGCTATCGGTAACGGCTGCAAAACACACCAGGGATGGGATTGAGTGGCTCTTGATCAAGGGCAAAGTATGTAAGCACAGCCGCAAACTCATTTTCGAGATTTTCAAAACTGGTCTTCCACACCATGATCGATTCGAGGATTTCATTCGTCTCGAATTCTGCATCTGCAATATGTGCTGGGCCAATCAATTTGGCGGACTCCATAAAAAGAGAGAAACCCATTTTCATCGAGTAATCTACGCATGTTTGCTCTGCAGATTGAAGAGTCTTAGTATCACGATCTAGACTGCAATCTAGCTGGTTGTAATCCTGCCGGGTATTCTCTTTGGGAACGGCGATGCTCAATTCCCCCCAGGACACACCATCCTGTTGCAAGCACTGCTTGCCCTGGTTGAACATGTTCTCCATCTTGGACCGACAACGCTATATTTTCGTGCGACGAAGAGTATTTTCGATTTGGACCTGGTTAATGAGACTGGCCTTGCAGCCCTCACGAAGGAGGCGCAGTCGGGATTCCAAGATAGCGGTGGTGCGTTCCGACTCCTACCTCATTCATCTCTGATCTTGCCGCTTAATCGCTTTTTCTCGAGCTGTTTCTCGCCAAATGGATCTTTCCAGTGAGAGCCAGACATGATATAATGGCGGTATCCTTCTGTTTGATGCTATGTTTCAATTGTCAAACGGGGCACGTGTTCAGGGCGTGGTGGATGAGTTGGGTAGAACTGTGAACAACGAGGAACAAGAAACTGCTTGAATGAGAAGCATAATCCTGGCACTGAGCTACAAAGCTCCACGTAATTTCTTAAACTTAAACCGTATGGAAAATTTGGCGGGGGATCCAATGAGCGGGGCTAGCCCAGCCTCCACTGCATGCACGGTAAGGGACGGTCGATCCGGAGAGACTTTTGGTTATGTACATCAAGGCTGCTGCAACCCGATAGGTCCACAATTGGTACTATCCCTTTCCGAAATAGCCGCACCTTTACGCGTCGTACAATGCGACTATGCACTAGCGCAGAATCGCGGCCTAAATTGCGCACCCGAACTTCCCGGGTGACACGCCTATTGAGGAGTACGATTCGGACTCTCCGACTACCCTACCCACGAATGTAACCTAACCCCAACTTCGCTATGAACCTTATAGACTACGGAGAAATTTGAATCGGTTGATGCAGCCTGAGGCATGAGGGATTGCCTTGGCAGTTGCTCTCATCAATACTTTGCCTCGAAATCCATTACCAGGGGTGATAGAAATAATCCACTCAGTTACACGCTTGTTAAGCTGGAGTAGAATAGATTGCCTAACTCTTTTCGATATAGATCTTATAAATGAGATCAATAATAGGAAGCGGCTTTGCTTGGCGATGTAGTGCGACGCATTGAAATACTGCATAACATAGGAACCTTGTCAGGTTTGGCGAAGGGTGGCTTATATTAGTGGCTTATTACAGACTTCACCGTGTGATTGACTTGGAAATCCGTGCCAAGTCATGGGAAATGAGCACCAGATACAATAAATGACGAAGTTTGGACCTCATTCACCATGGAAGTGTGGAAAGGGTGTTCAAATATTATTCTCTCCAAGGCATTTCAGGCATTCCTTATATGTACACTCTCGGAAAATGTTTATTGGTGTTTGCCCACTGTTTGTGAAACCCAACGTTTGATTGAAATTGTGATCACGATTATAAACTTAACAAATATCCTGTCTGACCCTACAACGATTTCAAAGCTTTGATGCGTCTCTCCTCCACCTCTCGACTAATAGGAAAGTTTGGCAATAACATATCGTACCCGTGAGGAAGCCCCGGATAGAAATGGAACTCCGTCTCAACGCCTGCGTCAATGAACTTTCGGACATATTCGATATTCTCCTTGGCATAGAGGTCGAGCTGCGAAGTGTCTAGGTACAGTGGTGGTAGCCCAGACGCATCTAGGATTCGTCCAGGAGCGGCCAAAGTTGGAATGCGATCCCCCCCAGGGGATCGTCCCAGGTAAGCAGTCCACGCAGTGTGGTTATCCTCAGCAGTCCAAAGAACAAGCGGCCCCAAATCATCGCCCTCAGTCCTATCATCCAGCATAGGGTACGCGAGGATCTGCTTTGCGATAGGTACAGGGAGGCTTTGATCCCGCGCCCGAAGCGTCGCTGCGGCGGCGAGGCCGCCTCCCGCACTTTCACCCATAACAGCGATACGTCTCGGGTCAACCCCAAGTTGATCAGCATGTGACTGGAGCCATATAAGACTGGCCCAGAAGTCGTCCAAAGCGGCAGGAAAGGGATATTCCGGAGCGAGTCGGTAGTCGACTGAGAAGATCTGAACGTCGCTGTGTAGAACCATACGCCCTAGTCGTTCCATATCTCCGTGAGGACTTCCACTGATAAGGCCACCTCCGTGGGCATGAAGCACTGCAGCCGTGACTCCCGGCTCGGTAGAATTTGCCTTCTTGAAGTGATAGATAGGTATCTGATGGCCCTCGGACATATTGAAGTGAAGAATATGGCACTCTACACCTTGTGGTACTTTTGAAGGGGCCGCCATAGCTGCAAACCTCACTCTGCGGCCGCTCACGTCGTGGACTTTGAGCTTTGGAGCATCTTCTAGATGTTTCAAAAAGGGAGTAGCCTCGGCCAAGTAATCGGAATCAATGGTTGGGGACATGTTGTAAAACTGTGTGTTATTTTCTTGGCATACCCAGAAATTCCATTCGTTTTAGGTGAGATTACAGGAGGGAAGGAAGACTGGTATGTATGAAAGGTGGAGCATTGATAGGTACTATAGTTCTCCGTAGCGTGGCGCATATTGGGTCATGAAACCCGGCCCCGAAATCCGGAGCATTCATATCCCCGGCGATACCAATACGGGTTTATGTAACACGCCGGGACCGACTACCCCTCATATTTACCAGTCGAGAGCGTCTAGAGGCTTCCGATTGCCCCCGACGTAGTTTCGGTTGTGGGGCTGGGGTTGAATCATTCCCTCTTCTAACTTCATGCGTGATGCCGCTCATCACGAGGGGCAATTGACCTCGCCCCTACCTCCAGTAAGCGAGAGAGCTTCCATCAAAGGGGGTATAAAGGAAGCATACTCAATAGAACATCAAACATGACTACTTACCCAATCATCATCTTGTCGCCCTATTTCGCTTGAAACTTTGACCCCCTCACTAAGCACAAGCATTCTGCAGCACACATCATGTCTTGCAATAGCCAACAATCTGAGAGCAGTATCAACGCCGACATTGTGATCATTGGCGGCGGGTACGGTGGTTGCTGGGGCCTGTATGAGCTCCGCCGCCATGGCTACAATGTCAAGCTATTGGAGGCTGGTAGCGACTTTGGCGGTGTATGGCACTGGAACAAATATCCTGGCGCTCGTTTAGACAGCGAAACTCCTATCTATCAACTTAGCAACTCGCGCATCTGGCGTTCTTTTAATTTCACGGAGCGATTTCCCCATTACACGGAGCTGCGGAGATACTTTGCCCACCTTGACAAGGTCCTAGACCTCCGCAAAGATGCCATTTTCAACGCCAAGGTCAACGAGGCCAAATACGATACGGAAACGGGGGAGTGGCATCTCCGGACAGAAGCAGGGTTACAGGCACGCTGCCGATATGTCGTGTTCGCTTCAGGATCATCCAATAAGGCACACATTCCCGACTTTCCTGGGATTGACAAGTTCAACGGCCAGATCCTTCATCCATGCGCTTGGCCAGATAATTTCGATCCCAAGGGCAAAAGGATCGGTCTGATTGGCCAGGGAGCCTCCGGCCTTCAGATTCTCCAGGAATTCGCCAAAGAGGATTGTAGTCTTACTGTATTTGTGAGGAACCCTCCGACGGCTCTGCCTATGTGCCAGAGATCCATATCAGCCCAAGAGTCGGAGCAAACCAAGAACTATTACAGCACTCTTTTCCGGCATGCCAAATATGCAAACTACGGTGGATACGCAACGGATATATGCGATATCTCATGGCACGATACTACGGAGCAAGAGCGCCAGCAGCATTACGAAGACCTCTGGAATCGAGGCAGCTACGCGATTTTGATGGGTCTCTACCAGGAATACGCCGTGGATAAGCGTGTTAATGCCGAGGTATACCAGTTCTGGGCTAAAAAGGTCCGAGCGAGGATATCAGATCCCGTCAAACGTGAGATTATGGCACCGCTCAAGCAGTTCCAATGGATTGGAACCAAGAGGCCCAATCTTGAGGATACTTATTATGAAATGCTCGATCGGCCCAACGTCAGACTAGTAAATGTGAAGAAAAATCAGATCAAAGAGGTGGCAAGTAATGGCATTATCACTGGGACACAAGACTCGGGCGAACTGCATGAACTCGATGTAATTATTATGGCGACAGGATACGACGCCGTAACTGGAAGCCTCTACGATATGAATATTCACGGAAAGAGCGGCAAAAAGCTGCAGGAAGCGTGGGCGAATGGAATACTCACCCACTTGGGTATGGTCATTCCAGACTACCCTAACGCCATCATGTTGTATGGACCTCAGGCACCCAGTTCGCTTGCCAACGCGCCCCCTTTCATCGAGATGCAGGTTGAATGGGTCATTGGATTTTTAAAGAGAATTAATGAAGGGAAGGCCAGAGGTTTCGAAGTATCGACCACTGCGGCTGCAGAATGGAGAGAGACTAATCTCAAATATTACAGTCAGTCACTGGTCAAAGAAACACCATCGTGGTGGAACGGGGCAAATATTCCCGGTAAGATCCACGAGCCTCTTCTTTGGTCGGGTGGAATCCAGACTTGGTGGCGGGAGTGCCAAAAAGAGTTGGAGCAGGAACTACCGAACTTCAATCTTGGGTAAAAACAGAAAGACTTTTTTTGAGACAATGTCTTATCCCTGTCTTACACACAGTCGTCAAGAAAGCTCTCTTTACTAGATGAGTTCAAATCCAAGACATCAACTATTACCACAGATGCATAGCTGTCGATCACAATGAAATAGAGTTCATACGATCGCTGCTGTGAGTACTTCCCACAATGCGGAACAATTTAAATGTATGCCCTTAGATGCAATTCACATGGCATCAATACCACAGACATAGATATGTTGCTACAATAACGATGAACAAAAAAGGACACAATAATAGGAAGCAAATCGTATCCAAAATTCCAGACACCATCATACTGATAATGCAAATGCTTGTAGGCTGTTTTTCCTTCCTTTTTCTTTCTATGACGTCACAGCCTTTGCATTTCGAGCCGGTAGCGCTGGTGCAGTAATTTAATGGTTGTCAAACTAGCGTGGTGTCTTGGTCGATCTTTCTGAGCATCCAATCAACTTCATCATCTCCTGCTGTACTATCATCAGTACATATTTGAGATAACGCCTTGAGTATGCTGTGCTTTTCTCCACCCAGCTTCCACCATGGACTCCGAAATCCCCCTCGACACAAACGCGTCGTATTTGGCTGAAAGCCGTCAACATGAGGTCTACGCTGTTCATGTTACCTTCTTTGTCCTTATGCTCGCTACTGTCATAGCCAGATGGATGTTATTAACTTGGATAACGCATCAAGCGCTCTCTTGGGATGATTGGCTTGCATTTACAGCTGCGGTAGGAAGATCACACTCTTCAGTTTTCCTGTTTGGCTCAGTGGCGACACTAACAAAGACTTGTTTCAGATTAGCACGATTGGTATCTTTATTAACACCATGTTGTGGTTACATTTCGGTCTGGGACGGCATGCAGCGGCAGCAATGCTGGGCGATAAAAACAATATACCTCGATTTTTCCAGACCATTGTCGCAAACGAAATTCTCTACACCACATCATTGGCTTGTGCAAGATTGTCTTTGGTGGTCTTCTACCATCGTATATTTGGGGTATCAAGCATGCGTTACTTTCTGCACGGATTCACATTCTTAATCCTGTCATGGGCAATCTCGACTGTAAGAAGATTTCGGTTTCTTAGTCATCATCTGCTAATTGCTATAGCAGTATGTTCCATCTATTCGAACATGTTGGCCAATTGAAACCTTCTGGGATGGAAGGTTACAGAATTGTATAGACCTTCCTAAATTCTATGTTGGCGTAGCTGTTGGAAGTATCGTAACTGATTTTGGCTTGATGGTTCTTCCCATCCCGTATGTTATGAGGCTACACACTTCTCTTTATAACAAGACATTGATCGTATTGACTATGATCTTTGGAGGCTTGTAAGTTGATCCGGACAACGATGTTCGCCATCCCCATTAATTTCGCTATCGGCAGTGCCTGTTTCGTCACCATTATTCGACTGACCAAGGTTGTATTGGTTGACCTAGCAGATCCCACCTGGGGCACAGTTGATTTAATGATTTGGACCGGGATGGAGGTTTACACGTTGGTTAAACCCCATATGCCTCGCTTTTGAATACCCCTGACATCTGTTAGTGCCGTGATTTGTTGCTGCCTTCCAACTCTTCGCCCAGTAATCACCGCGTGCATTAACACTATCAGCAAGGTCAAATACAACCCTGATATTGAAACAAATTACAGAAGAACAAGCTTGAACCATTGGCCTGGATTACATCACCTGGAGTCTCACTCAACGGAAGATTTATTCGTGGGGGAAAACAGAAACAGTATACCGCTGTCAAGACTAGCTAGGGGTGCTTCCGAGTAAAGCCAAATATCGCGCCGAACCGCAAATGCAAAAGCTACATGATTTGTATTTTTCTATTCAATGTTTCAAAGTAGTGATCTTTCTGTTTGCAATTGTAGGCAAAGCCTATGCGCAAGTCCCAGCCATCACAGTTGAACATCGTGCTGCGAGCAGAGAGAGCATGTCCAGTTTTGGAACTACCCCCTTCCATAGAAACTTTGCAAATTTAGGCTGACTGCAATAGTATGGCAAAGTCAAACGAAGATTATGTTACTGATTTAACTTGATTTAAAAAAGAATTCTATAACTAAATTACCTTGGCTATCTTGCACAATAAATTATAATACCTCTTCAACTTAATACCAGCTATTTCCATTATATCTTCGTTGTATAACTTCCCATTTGCCATTTCCTAACCGTCGCTTACCAGCAAATACCAGTTTCATTTCAGGGCTGCCGGGGATCTTGGCCTGGACATCAGATATCCTCCATAAACAAGAAGAAAGTGGCTTAGGCTGGATATTAATACATTGCTTATCGGTAACTCGTTTGTCGCTGTCTTTTTCTTGCTCAGGCTCCGGGGTCTCCTCCAGCCGAATGACCTCTGAAGCAATAAGGGCTGCCGCGGGGCCTTCCCAGATGCCTTCTTGGCGCGTGTGTGTTGCAAGAATCGACAAAGCAGCTCTTCTTAGCTGCGGGTCACGGCATTTTAGAGCTGTATAGTATAAAACTGGAAATAGACCCAGGTCATTTGTAAAGCTAAAATGCTGGGTACAGTGACCACTGGATAATGCGCTGCCAGAAGTCGCAGGTGTGGGTACCCGAAGAGCCTCCTTTGACAAGGCGACAATGATAGCAAATTGTGAAACATGTCGATCAAAAACCTTTTCGTCTCCCGAGTATAAGGCTGTTGCTGTGATTATACTTGCCATCATTTGATAGATTAAAAGCAAGTTTTTAGCAATGCGCTCTTTATAGGTAGGCTGCGCTTGAGTGGAAGACAATGATAGCTTTGCCTGCCAATCTCTATAAGCTTGTAACCAAGCGTTGAGATTTCCTTGAAACTGTGTTTGGGCTGTAAGAGCCTGGAATAATTGAGCAGCATTCGCTGAAGATTCAGCAATTTCGCCCTGGCGCTTTAATTGAAATGCTTCTGATAGTAAAAGATCCAATTGCTGCCGCGCTTCGTGCATTGACCGAATTGCGAACGGCTGCTCCTTTCTTTTCTGAGACCTTGGCAAAGACTGGCTATCAGTAGGCATGTTGAATAATAGCCTGGCCTGGATGTCCAGTCGTTCAAACGCTTCTACAAGCCAATCATCCATCGCGTCGCTTGAGGGCTGTCGTGTGCCGTGCTGATAATTTCTTAATATTTGCAAGCCATGCTGAAGATGCAAAAGCCCCTGCGCTGGATGCCTCCGAAGATATTCAATGACGACAAACACTAAGCACGCTATAAGGGCCACTCGAGTCGATGCCCTGTTTCCATTTGCCTGTGGCCCATTCGACTGTGATTGGTTCAACAAATTGATGGCCGTGTTGTAGTGTCGCAAAGTAGTCGCCTCCAAGTTTTCAATCTCTTCCAGAGATCCGGTGGGTCGCTTGATAAGGCATGCTCTTTTGTGAACAGAGCCCAATGCAAGAACACAACTCAAAATGACAGGCTCGTGGTAGCAGGCTTGCGGAACCAGGGTGTCCCAGAATGGGAAGGGAAAGACTCCTTGGAGTTGACCGAGCATGAACCATTCAAGAATTCTACAATCCCCTCGATTAAGCCGGCCTATAGAGCCCATGTTACTGGGCATGTATATATGAAGGCATGCACCTGGATGATGACTTGGATGCGCACTCGACCCTACGAAATCATATCCTTCGCACTTGAAGCCTCCAGAGGTACAACGCATGCAGCATGGCCGCTGCTCGTCACATTTTACTCGGCGTGCCATGTTACCAGGTCAGCGCATTCGGGCCTAGAGAGGGTTCACGGGGCGGGTCCCATCAACTTACTTGCACGTGCGGCAGCCCGTCTTGACGCGACGGATGTTTCTCCTAGCCGGCGGACAATTGAGGAGCCTAGCAGGGAGCCCTTCCATGACTATGACCTCTCATAGGCGATTATGAAGCGTTGGATAGTGGATACACAACGAGTATGACGGGAAGATGAAGCGGCCTTGAAGCTCTGGGCCCGGAAAAAAAGGAGCGGACCTGCATGTGCATGACCTGGCTCGGAAAACTGGCATCTCGATTGGCTTGACTTGGATCTTTATAGACTTTTTAGAAAAAACGCGCTAATGGGCGCTAAGTCGCTCGCAAAAGCGACGCTACGATTGGCCCGGTCTTTTAAAAGGGCTCCGAGGCTGGGTAAACTTTCAAGCCACACAGACAAATTCCGACAGGGGCATCGCCAGGTGTCGAGACTTGCGGAAAGTCAAATGCGCTTGGACATCTTAAACGAGCGCATGTTAGTTGTAAGTCTTCATTCAGAAACGAGTGCAGATATAAATTAAACATAGCTATCCTCTTATTTTCCATACTGCTTCAAGTTCGTGTAACTCAATGTCTCTTGAGTTTGTATTGCCTCAGTACTTAGGACACAGGTTTAACTCGTACCAATGGCTGGATCCGCTCTCAAACTCGAAATTCCGCCTTCTCAGCATGTGGTCGATGTATCCATCATCGATACCACAACTCTTGCCCGCCCCTCCGTGGATTTCTTCGTGAAAGAACCCCTGCTTGGTCATGAGAGTTTGGATTGCCCTTCATTTGCATTTCTTGTTCAGCACTCATCTGGCAAGAAAGTCATCTTTGACTTAGGCTTGCGAAAGGACCCAGAGAACTTTCCGCCAGTCATAGTAAACGGTAAACAAGAGATTTAAGGTTAGGTTACGGTTAGAAAAAGGCCTATTTTGGATTGAAATGTGTAACCTATCCTTAATTTATGGTTACTTTAAATCTAGGTTTAAAAGCTATGCCTGTCTAACTTCTAGCTAACTTCTAAACCTAGGTTTAATATTATACTCTTCATCCTATAAACCTCTACTTTATACTATTTCTAAACTAAGGTTTAAAATGCTTCCCTTAACCTTACTATCTATGCCCTTTAATTACTTTTAAACCTAGATTTAAAATATTAATCTAGGCTTAATTACCAAAGATTTATAAGCGGATTGTGGAATATTATATATTATTAAAGGTTATTATTTGTCCTAAGGTCTTTTAGGGCTTTAATTATCTAAAAAGGCAGAGGCTACTGCCTCGGGCAGCCTTAATTCCTTAATATAATTAGTCTATATATATATCTTGCCTATTATTTCCCTAAGGCTAAATAAAGTATAATTATGCTTTTTGTATATTAACTCGTAATAATATTATAGATCTTAATATTAAAGGGCAAAAGAGTATATATTTACAATTTAAATTATGTACTATTAGCGATAAAAATCTAAGAAAAGTTAAATAATTTTAATAAAAGCTAGAAAATGTAGAGAATAAGTTATAATATTATAATCTTTATTCTTAGACTTTACTATTTTTATAGCCTATATATTAGTATATAATTATAATATGTTGTATTATATTGTGTTATGAATATCTAGATATAGTCTAGTTTGGTGTGTCTTATGTAAATTATATTTACTCTGTATAATATGAATGATATATTTTATATTTGCTTTGTATGCTATTTTGTGGCTAAACTATTTATCTTGGATATACCTAGTAAAATATTATGAGCTAAATGAGCTAAGAATTATCTTTTAATTATTAATAAAATTTATTTTATAATATTATTATTATTTTTCTATATTAATCCTATTTCTTAATAAACTAATATATAAGTATTATATTATATATGGATACTGCAAAACCTAGTATGACTACTAGGAAGCATATAGTGGATTATTTGTTAGATCTCTTTCCTAAACGTTCAAAGAGGCTAGCTAGGGATACTCTTTGCGATGTAGAATCTACCCTGGAGCTAGCTAAACCATATCATATTATCATAGTATAAATACCAATTTATACCTTAATACCTAAGTAAAGTATTAATAGTAAAAATTGCTGAGTAGATGCAAAGTAAATTCAAAGGCTTCTTACTATTTTTAAAGATAAAAGTATTAAATAAATAATAAGAGAAAATAATATTTTATTTTTAAGTACTTATAAAAATATATTTATAATAAAAAGATATTTTAATATTGGCCAAGAAGTAATAGTTATTATATTAGGGGAAATACTTAACTTTACTAATTAGCTTTCTATTTATAATAAAAAAAAGATTAAGATAATAGCTGGTTAGTATTAAGCTTAGGTATTGTGGCTATATTATTAAGAGCTAGAAGTTGATGAGAAAAAAATATAGTAGATATGTGATTTTTATGACTAAAGTAAATCTATTTTAGATTCCTTTTACTTTATATTTCTATATTAGTATATAATATTTATATATATTATATAAGTACTAATTCCTATTATTATTTTTATATTAACATAAATACCTTACTAATAAATTTAAATATTCAACTTTACTTCAATCAACAAGGTACTATTATAGAGGATAGTTACGGTCAAATCTAAAGCTAGATTATTACTATATTAATAACCAATAAAAAATTATTAAATAAAAATAAATATAATATTCTAAAAAAGGAGATCGTGCAAGTTCTCTAGTAGCACAATAATATTTAATAAATTGCCATAATATAAAGAAATAAGTAATGGAGAAAGAAAACTACTAAGTGGTATAAGACCTAGGTTAATAAAAATACCTTTAAGATCTCTTCTTAGTATTAGATAATTAATAAAAGAATAAATAATATAAGTTTAAGGCTTAATTATTCTAAGTAAAAGATTTTATTATTTATTATATATATATAATAGTATTAGTTTATTATTTTCCAAAGTATTTTATAGACTTTTTTCTAGCTATATCTTAATATTATATAGAAGGTTTTTGGTGATAATTGGAAGAAAATAGCTAAGGCATTATTAGTCGGCCATATAGAAAAGTAGATCTAAGAATTATTCTATTTAGGGAAAAAAGGATAATATATTAACCATATCTTTAAGTACTAATCAAAGTTTTTTATTTAGTTTAATACTAAGGAGTATTAGAATATTTATAAATAGATTATAAAAATCCTAAGACTTTAATTTCTTAGTATCTACCTAATACTAGATTTATTGCTGAATTAAGGTAGTATTTTAGGTAAGGTTATAAAGTATATTATATTTTAGCTAAATCTAAGCCCTATTTCTATAATTAATTTACATAATAATTAAAAGCTAGTATTATAAAATGACTTAGTTTTTACCTTATAATATTACTTAAGTTAATTTATGTGATTGAGAGAGAAGTATTTACTATATTGCTTACCCTGGGAAGAATTGCTTGAATTACTATCTAAGATGGCCTTGGTTTTCTTATAGTACGAGATAATTAATTTTGCTTGAGTTTACCTAAAAATATTTAGGGCATTGGTAATAAAAGCCTACTTAGAGTAAAGCTAGAATAGTAATAACGAAAATAATATATATATTACATGCTTTTTGGCCGATAAGATATAGAATGGATTATTAGAGATTATTTATTAATATAAAGGTGATAATTTTAAATTGGAGTGGACTTTATCTAACAAGAGGGCTAGTGATCTTGTCTAATGCCTAACAATACTATGCAAGATAGCTGCCAAATATGCTCAAGATCTTACTAGTTTCCTTAAGGGTATAAAGGAGTTTTTATGGCTATTAAAGTTAGATTTTTTTTTCTTTTACTTAGTTTTAACCTAATGGTTTTCTTACTAGGATAGGTTTGGGCAGGATGTAAATACTGTAATAGTGGTGATGGCCATGGCCTTAAGTATTGGACCTATCATCGATTTATATGAGCATGCCATTAATGTAGATGTGGCTGGAATAGCCTAAGGTGGCATTGGGCCTAGCAGAGCTAAGGATAATGATATGACTAATGATGATAGCGGTAATAACTAATTTCTATAATACCTATTATCCTCATTGTTGATTGGGTAGAGCTAAAATTGTATAGAGGAGGTAATACCATATAATCAATCCTTAAGCCTAGCCTAGACTAGAGTAGTAAGCTTGAAAAAGGGGTCATTAATTGTAGCCATAGAACTAATAAAAATAATAAAAATAGGGCAAGTAAAACTAATATTAATACCAAGAACTAATAGGATATTATTAATATTAAAGAAATCTTGAGTATCTTAGGTAAATAGAATATAGGCAGGTAGTAAATAAAGTTATATTACCTGTTTTATTATATGGGGCAATGTTTTGGTTAGAAGAACATATTGGAAATCCTTCTTTTTTTTTTTTTCATCAGCCCTTGTACTAGTGTGTTTATTTCGTGTTTTCTTTTATTATGATTCGGGACTAGGATTTGTGTGGTGATTTATATAGTAAGATTGTTTTTTTTTTCTATTTATAGCCTATTAGTGCCTCTATACCTATACTTAAACCTTAGTTTATAATTTATTAATAGAAAAAAAGAAGAAAAATAAAGAGGATAATGTAAAAAGGTATAGGGTTATATTGTATAGTAATAATCGTGTTATTGTAGAGCTTTCTATAATGCATTTTAGCTATGGTCTTTTTTCCTACTATATAGAAATATATTTTATAGGAGTTTTTTTTTAATATGTATTTTAAAGGCTATTGTTCCTTAATTAATTAATTATTTTAATAAATCAAGCTTTTATTTTTAGGGTTATTATGATATATTTTCTATAGCTATAAGAGGTTTTCTTTATTAGTAGAAGTATAATAATTAATATTGAGTGAGAAAGCTAAGTTAGTAGGGAAATGGAAGATAATAATAATATTAATGATTATATTAGTCCTGAGATTGTTGATGAGGTATATCTAAACTTAGATAGAGATAATTAAGAGAGGAAAGAAAGGAAAGATGAATGGGACTTTATAAATAATGTATTTAAGATAAATTACTTAACTGGAGATAAGAAAATAATAGGTATGTATATGTTTTATTGTCCCCTAGTATTATATAAAAAGATAATTTATTTATTTATAAGTTTATATTAACTTAGGTAGTTTTAATATAGTAGAATGGTTTATTTTGAAGATAAGTATACTAGAATTTAATGCTATTAAAGCCCTGAGAATGCTTTAGCTGTGTTATATAATGAACTATGGATTATAGGGCTTTGGCTTAAGGCTGGCAAGTGATAGTAATAAGTACTATTCTATATTCCACCTTGATATGATAAGTATAATTAGGTGCCTTTTTTGCCTAATTATAAACCAAGATAGATTTTTTAATAATATTACCTTTACCTTAAAGTATTAGCAAGTATTATATAGCTCTAAGTATATAGTAAGTAATTTTCTCTTTGACTTGGCCTAGTAAATATTTTAAATAGGCACTAGAGTATTATAAGAGGTATGGTTTATTATTATATACCTAATAAAAACCAAAATAGTAAAAGATCTATACTTAAATGGATACTAAAGTTATAAGTAATAGCAAAAGGTATTAGATTATTATAACATGGCCTTATAACAATATTATACTAAGATATTTATATTTTATATTATATAGAATATATTCTAAAATAGAGATTTATTAGGGGAAAGTATAGAATTATTATGATAGCTTAATAGAAAGGCATTTTAAACCTTATCCTATCATAAGTAAGCCATCTTCTAGGCTTTATTTATAAAAAGATAGGATATATTTTCCCAAAAAAATAATTATAATAGGTTTTGGAGGACTTATTATCCTGCTTTTTATGCCTTTAACTATAAGGCTAATATAAAGATCAAAGTAGATGGGCTGCTCTATGGACTTCCTTAGAAGACTTGCCTCTGTACTAAGAGTAAGAATATAAATAATAATAGTAATAAGGATATTAGTAATAGTAATTATAATATTACTAATAATAATATTATTAAAATTACTAATAATAATAGTAATAATCTTAATTCTCTTAGTAATTAAAGTAATGTTAAAGGGAAGCTTAATATAGAAGAAAAAGGGCTTTTTATAAAGGAAGATATAAATAAAGATTGCAATAAAGCTTAAATACTTAACAATATAGAATCATTATCTAACCACTAATTTGTTAAACCAATTAATATATAATAAATTTTGCCTAGTAATAGACTTAAGAAACTACAAATAGAACTAAAGTAAAAATATAATTTAGCCCATATTAACTAAATATTATATACTTTTATTACTAATCTTAACTATATTTATATTTAGTTCTTGGGCAAAGAAGAAATTACATACTTACTTACAGACCATAGTAAGGTAGCTAAGAAATACTAAAGTACTTAAGATATTACTTTCTATTTCCTTAGGTTTTATTATTACTATAATAATTTTATATTCCCTATATCCTTAAAATTCTTTATAAATCTTTATAAAGTAATATAAGAGAATATAAGTATTTTAAATAATAGAGCCCTTATACTCTTCTTTAAATTCTTTTAAATATACTTAAATATAAAGTAGTCAATCTATAGCTAACTAAATAAACTATTAGCTATGTGTGGGTTTACTATTGCTACTTTAACCTTACTACCTTTAAAGGCCTGATTAGGTGGCTTAAAAATCTAAGCCAAGTAATAATAATTTTTAAGTAAAGTCTATAGTGAGTTTATATTAGGATAGCTAGCTTTATTAATCCCATTTATATATAAGAGGTAATAGATTAGTATAGCTATAGCCTAAGATTAGGTCGCCTTTTGTATGGAGTAGGTGGTTATTGTTAAAGTATTTAAATTAGTGCCTAGGTGGTAGTATTTTTATATTATTCTCTAGCTAATTTTTTAGTTGATGTTATTATTTCTTAAAAATATAAAGTTATATATGTAACTATTGTGGAGATTTTAATTATCTATTTTCCCTAATATTTTATCTTTATATATTAGATTATTTGAGCTATTCCTAGGTAAGATGGAGTGTTGCTTTCGAATAAATAGGGAGAATAGACTATAAGTTGCTAAGTCTAAGAGTACTATTATTTTAGATAGATTAGATTACTTGTACTTTACTGGGAGCCCTAAGGTATTACTGAATACTATATTTGGTCTTCTTATTATAATTAAGAATATTAAAATTAGTGGGTGGCTGTTTATATTGTTTAATATGATTGAGTTTAGTGAATTGTATAGTACTATAAATATAAGATAGTGGCTATAGATATCTAAAAATTGGCCTATTTTGCTTTATATGGCTATACTAGTGTACTATTATAGAGCAGTAATAGGCACTAACTATTACAATTAGTTCTAGTTTAGTAAGCTAGGGGGAACTAAGGGTTTATAGGATATTTCTATTACTTTTGATTTCTTAAAAGAGGTATTTACCTATTTATAGATATTATAAATAAAAATATTTATAGTAATTCAGCTTTACTATTGATTAAGCTATAATATTTGTAAAAATAGGAGTATAAAAGTAGATAGTCTATAGTAATATCTAGGGCGGCTTTAAATGAGCCTAGAAACATAGGAAAACTATAATAAGCCCTTTAGTAGTTAATTAAGTTCCTTTCCTCCTTTAATCTTTATAATCTTAATAATAAATATTAAAAAGCTTATTATTTGCCTATTAATAATATAGGCAATATGAAAAGTTATTCTTTAATTGGTTAAGTAATTAAATAAATATATTATCTCCTAAAGCCATAGTATAGAAAACATGGTATGATTTTGCGTAGGAGATTTATAATATATGCTATAATCCTAAGTTATTAGATAGTAGAGGGCTCTTAGTAATTAATACTACTTGGGCTTTTGTTTTATAGGCTGTTATTTAATATATGAGTAAAGAGGATATATTATGGTAAAATTGGGTTATTGGGCTAGTAATGGCTATTGCCTTTGCTAGGATTGAATGGGTTTTGGGATTATATGGGCGAAGCCTGATGTCTTGATGTATTATTTGGCTGATAGGAAATATTGAGAGACTTATATATATTTTAGCCGCCTGGCCGGGGAGCTTAAAGTAAAATACTATTATAATTATATAAGAGATAAAGTAATTAAGCTAACTAATTAAGAGAGCTCAGAGGTAAATAATTGATTTTAACTATAATATTCTATTTGCTTAAGTCTTAAAGCAAATATAAGATGGCTTTAATAAGCTATAAAAGTAATATTCTAAGGTAAAGGATAAGCTGGTATAAAATTATTATTGGTTTGCTTATACTTGCTTTATAGGGAGCCTAGAGAATGCTTAATATGATTTAATACTTATACTAGTATTGACTTTTACTTTATCTACTGAGACTTTAATTATAATTAAAGGCTAAGATGAATTTATAATTTAGAAAAGGTGGGACCTAGATATATATATAGCTATAATGGTTATGTGGATACTATGGTTTATAAAGCCTGAGATATTTCTATGGAATGTAAAGAAGAAAGATATAATATATATTAAGGATTTAATATTGAGGATTGGTATGTATAGTATTATACTTTTTGTACCTTTTTTATTATTTATTTGTATATTTATCTATTTATTTATTTAGTTATTTTAAATATAATAAAATAAAATAAGATTTAGTATTAGTAAGATTTTAATTAATAGTTAAGTAGAATATATAAAGGTAAGTAATTGTGTTTTATAGAAGGTAAGATAAATCTATATTATAAGTAAATAATTTTAAAATATAAAAATAAAACTTAGGTCTAATAAGAAGTTAAATAGCTTATAAGAAAGGCTAATTACTTCTATAAAGAATACCTGACAAGTCATTATTGTAGATTTTAAGGCTAAAAAACCACTTACCCTAAGTTGGGGTTAGCTCTAGATTAATCAAAATACTATATTTAGACCTACTTTCCGGTTTTGAGGTAGAATAACTTTTGAGCCAAAGTATCTGCCAAATCCAGAGTTATTTAGGGTTATTTAGGGTTATTTAGGATTATTCAGAGTAAGGCCATTTAGGTCTAAATATATAACTATAAATACTATATATAGACAAAAATAAAATAGAAAATTAAATATAATTTTGCACATATATAGATAATTATATACTAATATTATAACTTATAGAAATAAGAATTAGTACTAATATACACAATAGAAGTTACTAGTAAGTATTTTGGCAGTGCAGTTAGATATAGTTAGGTACAATTAGATAAGTTAGTAGAATTCCCATATTTTATCAAAAATCTTCTAATTTAATTTTTTGGATGTGCTTAGTTGTGCCTAGGCAATACATACTAGACCACTACCCTATAGGGAATTTAAACTATTTAAGCCACTATCCTATAAGAAAATATAAGATAAGACCTTTCTTATTTATAAGGACTAGGGGGTTAAGAAGTAAAAGAAAACTACTACTATAAGCTATACTAGGCTATATATATCTAATATAAACTATTTATACTAAGATATAAGATAAGCTAAGATTTTAAAATTATAATTCTAAAACCCTCCTTAGAATATTAAAAAAAAATAATAATATATATACAACCTAGAGCAGAATTCCAATTCTTAAGAAAGAATCACAATTCTTAAACCCCACCCATAACAATAACACAAGACTTCAACCCACCCACAGGCTAATCCACAACCTTTCCTCTATAACTTACAAAGCCTAAGTCACCAAACCAATTCACTAGCCCAAGTCGCCGCCCACCTCAACCAATTCACTCATATAAATTACCACCTTAAATCATCAACTAGATTTACCTACTAAAGCTCTTCAACTTCTAATCTAAGACCAGCAAAATAATAATATAAACTTAGGCTTAGGCTTAGCCTATAACTACAGCCAAAAGCAAAAGCACCAAACAAAAAATATAGTATTAATATAAGATTAAAAACAAGGAACCTTTTACTAACATCATAAGATCTACAATAAACACTTACCATCCTTTAAAATTATAATTTCCCCTTAATTCCCCTCATAAACACTAACCTTCCAACCTACACTTTAGAATTATAATTCCCCCCTTAACCCCCCTCTTAAATACTAATCTTCTAGCCTATACTTTAGAATTACAATTCTAACAGCAACTACCCCACAATTACCCAATAACATAGCTCAATAAGATATACAAACACTTAAGCCACCTAACTAAGCCCAAAATAATAAGCATTCTAGCACTTACACAAATAAATACAAAATTCCCATACAATACCATAGAATTTACATACAAAAGCATAATAACTTCGCTCACACTACACAACAATATAAAAATAATACATCACAAACACAAGAATAGCAATAAAACTTAGGGTTAGGGTTAGGGTTAGGGTTAGGGTTAGGGTTAGGGTTAGGGTTAGGGTTAGGGTTAGGGTTAGGGTTAGGGTTAGG
>JAACIZ010000032.1:0-138881 GCA_017140785.1 Calonectria pauciramosa
ATAAAATTTAAAAAAATTAAATTATTTATTTTTTTAATTAAAATAAAAAGATTTTTATAACTAAATCTATTATTAAATTCTATTTATATACTACCTCTATAGCCTGGTTCCTAGATCATCCGGTTAAGCCTGCAGCTTGTTTTTTTTTACTAGAAATAAATTAGCTTTACAAGGACTAGTCTACTGTAATATGCCGTAAAGATGGGGTAGATAATGTGAGATGTGACTTCGCCACCGGTACAAGAATTGGTTTTTATCCCGGGACGTAACTCTCGGCACCACGACCACCCAAACTTAAATTCCTTTATTTATGCCTCATATGGAAAAGACCATGCTGGAGTTTTGAATGTGATGATATGCTCGCTCGGTTCCGAGCTGCCTGTCATGGATATGGGTGGTCAATGCACGAACGCCGTTCTCCAACACCGATTCGTAACCGGTTACGTGCCGATCTAGTCATGCTTTTGAACCTAGAATAGGCACGTAAAATTGGTAAGCATTTTGTCTCAATAAATAATGCTTGAAAGCGACGAAAATTTATTCGGGCGAGGATGGATGAAGGGTGATTGAAGGATGGTTCACAGCTGTCCCTATTCACAATCTCCCTCTGTGTTGGACTGATGGTCCAGGTTCTACCTTGTTCCTTCTTCTCAACCCAGCAAGCTACATTTCCGCGTATACGATTGCCTTGTGCCTCTCTATGCCTTTAATAGCGCGGGAAAGCTAAGGCTCCCGAGGTCCCCACCATCGGCAACTTATTGGCTCCGTGGCCCCTTCTAGGAAACTCGGCTCCAAAAACCATGCCACCCGCGCATAGATCCGAGTTCACCTTTTTCACTAGGTGCACCAAGTTAGGAATAGTGAGTATTCCAAGACCGTGTGGGTCCTTTACAAACCAAATAAATATGATGGAGGCAATATCCTCCTCCTGAAATACACACACTGATTCATAGAAGAACAACGATCTCAATCACCAGAAACATGAGCAACGTGAATTATTACGACATATTAGCGGAGAAATTCACCTTGGACAATACTCCACTTCTCCTCTCGGCTGGTGTTAGCTTCGCTGTTGGATACATGCAGTATGTTTACGCTATCAGACTGATGCTTCGGGAGGGCATGGGTCCGATGCCACTTTGGATGCACATGTTTTATCTCGCACATGATTCTGTCTGGTCTTTCCTGTTTGGTAATGCAGCCAGCCGATACGGAAATAATTGGTTTTTCCGCGCCAATTCGACTGCTCTCTTTCTCTGGTCCACACTTGAAATCTATTGCATTCATCGGGCCATTACCAAGGAACGCGAGGAAAATTATTCATCCGTTCTGGGCCCCAAACCAGAGTTCTGGCCAGCAGTTCGCTATACTGCCTTGATGCAATTGGGCATGTTTGGCCTTGTTGTATTGTTGATACTCCTAATAGGCGAGGGTTGCTTTCTCCAGTGGGGCTGTCTAACAAATGTGGCCATTGCGCTTGGCCCAACCCACGAGTACCTTCGTCGCGGCTCGCGAAGAGGACTATCTCTCGGGTTTTGCCTTGTCAACATATTTGGCACGATTTGGACATTTTCCCCATACGGGTTTTGGGTATTGGCCATTCCCGAAGTATTTGACCAGCCCGCCTATTATGCAGTTGGGTTCATCTTATCTGCATATTCCATCTGGGCCTTTTCCATTGTTGCAAGCTATCCGCCTAAGAAAGCAGAAGGATCAAAGGCAACACCTATCTGGTAAAGGACCGAAAGAATGTATGCTTTAGGCGGACATGATCCAGTCCGGCGAAGCTCATTGGATGTAGTGGCGAGATAGCATTTGGCTGGGTTATTTTTAGAAGTCTTGGTGACAAGGACTCTTCGCTGTCGCTCAAATAGATCAAATGAAATCACAATGATCATATATTGCCTAGTACTGCCAGGGTCGCTGGATTGGACTATCACGTACGCAAAGTCAAAATATTGTTGTCTCCCAATTAATCACCAAGATAGCGGTTTTCAAGCGAATAAATGAAAATAAATTAGGGCAATATCAGAGTTTCGGTTGACTTCCTTTCTCCTCCATCTTTTTGACACGTTTAAATGCTGCATCCAATAATTCCTTGGTCTTTTCAAAGTAAATGTGGCTAAAATCACTACTTGCTTGGCCACTGATGGTTCGTGCCTGGATACCATGACTGATTGTGCCTCCTCTCATGTGTTGGAAAATGGTGGCAATTTCCCAATCTCTTCCTCCTCCATCTTTGCGAAGATCAAATCCAACCATCTCCGCGTAGTGACTCAAGAGTTCGTTCAGCTTCGGAATTCCACTTGTCTCAAGACTCTCAGAGGTGAATGGTGAGGACGACTCGGATAAAGATGACTGTCCGACCTTTTTATAGTCATTGAAGTATGGGCTTACAAAATAAACGAGATCCAGAAGTGGGTGTCCAATTGTCGATAATTCCCAATCAAGGATAGCGATAACCCGCGGCTCCGTAGGATGGAGTATCTAGATTATAGTCAGTTCTCCAACAATGTTTCGTCAGAGTAAACCGTGGGAACCTACCAGATTATCGAATTTGAAATCTCCATGAATAATGACATATCTGTCTCCAGGCAGATTGCTTCTTACGTGATCTATTATTTCGTCGTATTTCTCATGCGCTCGACCTAGAGGTTGGCCGGTTTTGGCATCCTTGACTTCAGCTTGCTGAGCTTCGATGCGACTCCAAGTATTACAGTGACGAGCATAAAAACCAGTCTTTTTGCCATAACCCTGCAACCCAATCGCATCTGGGTCAATTGAATGAAGCCATGCGAGAGTCTCAATAGCGGAAAACCAGCTAGATTCCATGTCAGCCGTGAATATTCCGGTCGGAAAGAGCGAAACCTACGCTTTTCGTCTATCTTCCGGTGAAAGTTCTTTCAATTCTGTGTTTGTAATAATTCTACCCTTGACACATTCCATCACCTAGTTTAAAACTGATTAGCTGGTTCAGAATAAGATCTTCTGGCGCTTTACATAAAAGGCCGTTCCTATGACGGACGGGTCTGTACATAGGTGAAAGACCTTCGGCACGGGGAAGCCCTTCACATTACTAAGAGCCTGAAGCACTCTATATTCTCGGTCGACTTTGTGTGAAACAGGGCTTATGACTTTTCCTGGCGGCTTCTTTCTCAAAATGAACCTGGCACCACTGTCCCTTCTTAGTTAACCTAGCTCCGGCTTCAAACGAAACCCTTATGCATAAAAATGTTCAACTTACGCTGCATCATCTAGATAGTACGTCGGATTGCTCTGACCATACCCTATTTTTGTCGTAGTGATTGGTAGCTGCGGGCCAGGAAGTCTCGCCGATTGTGCAAGGTATCTTCCCAACGCCTCGTCATCAAGGTCATGTCGTGAGGCGGTTGTGAAGGAACTCATTTTTGGATGAGATCTCGCAACAAAAAGCCGATTTTTATGCAGAATTTTGAGGGAAAGTGAAACGAGATGTTCGGCTAAAAGTTATAGCAGCACCCATGCATGAGAGTTTGGGCCTATTTAGATCAGTGTTTTGTGATGATAGTGCACTCGAAACCTCAGTTTCATGATATTCATCCACCAAAATAAAAAATACTGTGGAACACTTTCCCGTGAGGATTCAAATGATTACCGCAACATAGATAAAGTAGTACATATTATCGAAGATTGATCCTATTTTGCCATGTCGGCTTATCAAATGGCCTGATGTCATGGCATGCGGGGTCAACATAAGTCTTGCCGATTAAGCCGACATGCCTCGGGCGTAATATACCAAATGGGGCAAGAGAATGATCGGCGAAAAATTATTTCTAATATTTTCGATGGAGATGCCACTATACTGTCAATTCATACGACAGGTTAACGGTTTGCCCCATCGGACTTTTACTTCATATACCGTCAATCTTAGCCACAATGAACTTTGAGCTACCGTCAGAGGTGCAGGACTATCTCTCCCGCATAGACTCATTCATTAATGATCGCATTCTTCCCTTGCAACATAAAGATGATAATGACCGCTTCTTCGACTACCGACGCGAGGCCTCTAGGACGCAATGGGACAATCAAGGCCTGCCGACAGACGGGTGGGAGAAGTTGCTGAATGAGGCCAAACAAATCTCGGATCGTGCAGGCTTCTATCGTTTCCCGTGCCCAAAGGAATACGGCGGTTCAGGAGCCTCATCTTTAAACCTGTACATGTGCGCTATCCGATATCATCTCAGTGCGCATCCGGTTTATGGAGGAGGCGTGAGCCTGGCGAATGATCTACAGAATGAGCACAGCATTGTGGGGAACAATCCCATTGTCATCATGCTCCATCACTACGGAACGCCAGAGCAAAAGAGAAACCTGATCCCAGCCGCTATCAATGGCGAAGTGAGAGTCACCTTTGGATTGACCGAAATCCATCACGGTTCCGATGCCACTCATATGGACACGACAGCCCATGTTATCACGCTTCCTTCGGGCGACACAGGGTACGAGATCAACGGCAATAAAAAATGGCAGACCGGTATGCACACTGCAAACTACTGTGTAGTCTTTGCGCGCACTTCTGGCAAGGCTGGGGATGCAAAGGGAATCACCGCTTTTCTTGTACCCGCAGACTGTGCGGGCCTCACGGTGACGTCTTATGAGTGGACACTCAATATGCCCACTGACCACGCGACCATCATGCTACGTAACGTTCGCGTCCCAGCATCGGCTATTCTGGGACCTGTTGACAACGGGCTGGCAATTGCACAAACCTTCACCCACGAAAATAGAATTCGTCAGGCTGCATCAAGCTGTGGTGCCGCGCGATACTGCATTGACAAAAGCGTCGAGTATTCCAACAACCGCAAAGTGTTTGGAAAGCCTCTGTCGCAAAATCAGGCAATCCAGTGGCCGCTTGTAGAGCTCTCGACTCAAGCTGAAATGCTGAGACTGTTGATCCTGCGCACGGCTGTGGAAATGGACAAAGTCACTGCCGAGGCAAACGCGACCGGGAATGCGCCGTGGGTGGCTATTGAGAAACAGCTCGGGCACAAAATTAGCATGTGCAACTACTACGCAAACAGGCTTGTTTGTGAATCAGCCGACCGAGCTATCCAAATTCACGGCGGCGATGGATACTCCAGACATTATCCGTTCGAGCATATTTGGCGGCATTTCAGGCGTTATCGAATTACTGAAGGGAGCGAGGAGATACAAATGCGTAAGGTTGCTGCTTACTTGTTTGGCTACAAAACGACAGGAGAGCACAAGAAAGATAGGAGTAACAATAAATTGTGAAACTGGGGCTCTAAGCGATGGAACCCAACTTCCTCTTAACAAAATTCCCAAAACAAAGGGTGGTCTTCCATGCGATGTGAGAATGGCCATTGACATGTTATGTTAAGTGGTTCACTCTGTACCCGTCGCTGTTGGTCTATTAAGTGTAGCGACCCGACTCATGGAGAGGCGAGTCAGATTCGGAACATGGAATAAATACACAATGCACTCTTTTGTGTATTTCAAACGCGTGACGTGCGTGAGATGGCCCGAGCGAGTAGGGTTAATAAAGAGTGTTGAGTGTTGCAATTGGGCGCCCCACCCCGCCTCTTCACCGAATCTTGTGTGTATCTATTTGTGCGCAATGGGATGCACAATATTTGTGAACCGCGAGTTAGGAAGCTACTCATAGCTTCTGCATAAATGGCATCCCAGTTAAAAGCCTCAGCAAAGTTTGACTAGAAAAGAAGTAGTGAAAGATGGGTTGCAGAAATACGAGACACCTCGGTCGCTTGATCTCTTTCCCATATAATCTTAGATATCTATGCTGTCTCTCATGTCCCCCATCATTGCTTTCACCCTGAATGGCGAACTCGCTTATGTTGCAATTTGTGCACTTCGTCCACCCTGAGAGTGCATCGCTCCAACATAGCAAACAGAGAGTATGTCGAAAAAAGTTATTTCTATCCCTCACGGTAAAAGCATTTCGGCTCGCTTTACGAAAACTTGCACGTTGTCGCAACTAATTTGCGGTAGAAAGTGAACAGCAAGTGCGACCATCAACCAGCGTACCTCACCAACACAGCATGAGTAGAATTTGCTTAAATCATCAATCAAGGAAAAGAGGAGGGTTGGGCTTGGAGTCGCCTCCTGCAATATCGCCCAAGATGTCTGAGATGTGCATTAGTGGCTGCATTTGCCGTGTTTGCCGTGGTCGCTCGTACATACAACAACTTATGTAATGGATAGAAAGCAAACCACGATTGGCTCGATTTAGGTGGCGTTCCGCACCTGATCAGGAAACAATCTATCTACAGGCTGACCATGTCTCACACTTCACACCCTCTCTCTTCCCCAAACCTGTCTCTCAAGTACGAATATCAAATACGGACGCTATGGCAATGGAGATGTCTCGGGTTTGGCTCGTTCTCATCGGGCTCGTTTTATACCTATTCGTCAGAACGGTATACCGTTTGTATTTTCATCCATTGGCCAGCATACCTGGTCCCAAACTCACGGCAGCAACGCACTTGTACGAGTTTTACCACACCATCATTCGTCCGGGAATGTTCATGTTCGAAGTGGAAAAAATGCACCAAGAATATGGTAAACACAACAAATAGGTCAATCTTTGCCTCGGAATTGCATGCTGACCTGCTAAATAGGCCCCATTGTTCGGATCAATCCTCGCGAAGTCCACATCAATGACCCCGAGTTCTACAATGAAATATATGCTGCCGGCAACCGAAAGCGCGACAAGGATCCCAAGTTTGTCACCACCTTTGCAGCACCCGACTCTATGGCAGCTACTGTTGGTCACGACCATCACCGCTTCCGACGCAGCATTTTGAACAGCTTCTTCTCTAAGAGCTCCGTTTTACAGGCCTCTGATATACTTGAAGAAAGGTTGGCAAAGCTTGTGCAACGTCTCAAAGGGTTCCAACAAGAGGACTCAGTTGTGCGTCTTCATGATCTTTTCGCAGCGCTAACCTCGGATTCCATCTGTGCTTATGCTTGCGGCAAACATTGGGGATTTTTAGATCACCCTGACCTCTGTAATGATATCAGAATCACGACCACCGAAAGTGTCGAGATGGCTCACGTGAACCGGTTTTTTCCTTTTCTGTCACACATCATGCACCTCTTCTCATTTCGAACCATGTCAATGGTTTTTCCAGGGAAAGCCTCGTTGTTTGAGTTTCTAGCTTCCCTCTACGAGTATTCTATTGCAGCTTTTAATGAAGAAGCTGCATCATCCAAAACAAGCGGCTCTCCAGGCTCAAAGAAAAACATGATCAAAGCCACGACGGATCCAGCAATTCCTCCCAAAGAACGAACCCAGATTCGCTTGATAGATGAGCTTCTAATCTTGATTCCTGCTGGAACAGAAACTACAACTACCTCTTTGGTCTATGCTGCCTACCAGCTTGGCCGGGATCCAGTCATCAGAGATAGGCTGCGAAATGAATTGAAGCAGCTTATGCCCACATCCGAGAGCAAACCAACTTGGCCTGAACTCGAAAGGTTGCCATATATGGTATAATAAATTTACACCTAAGCTTTAGGGCAGTTTGGAATGCAGCTGACGTAAAAAACCAGAATGCGTTCATCAATGAAGTCTTGCGCCTGACATACGGTGCTGTGGGACGGCTTCCTCGTATCGCGCCAACAAAAACCCTTCAGTACAAACAGTACACTATTTTGCCAGGTGTATGTCACTTATCTTGGCCCTTGATCCCACTCTGCTAACGACACACGCGGCCAAGACTCCGATGAGCAGCTCCACCTATTTGTTGCATCGAAACCCAGAAACATTCCCTGATCCGGAAAGGTTCAATCCCGACAGATGGATTGACGCAGCCAAAAATGGACAGCATCTTACGCGATATCTGACATCCTTTTCGAGAGGAAGCAGATCCTGCATTGGAATAAAGTATGCACCCAGATACGCATAATACATTGCCGTTGCTAAATACAAAACCTAGCTTTGCGCAAATGGAATTATTCCTGACAATTGCCCATTTTGGCCGATGGTTTGATGTAGAACTGGAAAACACCGAGCCGGAGGATCTTATTGTTGCAAGAGAAATGTTTGTTCCGTTCACAAGACGAGGTCCCATGATGGCTTTTGCTAAAACAATATTCTTGGAAGAGTAAGAAGCCAAACATTGGGCACTATAAATGGATTGATTTCGCCAAGCAAGTATTCTTTTGCCCATGTACGGTTAGCACGTTCACTTTAGTGTAGTGGTGCTAGTACTAGATCTTGTTGATTTTCTTTCATGGAGATCCAGCTCCAGGCTATAAGAAAAAAAGGCTTTTGCGGTTCATTATAACTTTCGGGGCGTCTATCGAGTCACCCACAGCTACTACCTGAGACTGAGAATGTATGCCTCGATTCTTGACACCGAGCCCTGCATCGCTCATTGATGGCACATTGCTCTACTTGCTTCACCAATACCTTATGTGGGCAAGGCCGAATTTGAGGCATTTTGAGATAAGATTAAGGTAGTGATCCGAGGCAGGGGCAGGGTCCCCAGTCATTTCGGGGAGAGTTCCCCGCACGCGGATAAGTTGACCAAGGCGTGACCTCCAAAGCCTGCGAACTCACCGAGTCTCCACAGAACCCCCATGCTCCCCATGGGGATGACTTGGGATGGATTGCGGGGGTGGAGACGGAAAAGCCAGAGAGTCATGTTTCTCAGTCGTTCCCTCTGCCACGTTTGTTTAGTGCTTGACGGCGCGAGCGGAACATTTTGGTGCTAGCCGTCTCTAGCATTGTCGTCCCACAACCCTCCAATCGCTCCCCGGAAAACGACATACGACGGATTCAATGCGGGGAAGTTCGGTCACCTGGATGCCAGAGATGCCAGCATCATACCAGCTCATTGGGGTTCTGAACCAAAAACATAAGCACACGGAAAAGGTCGTGCATTTCCGACCCTCATTCGCTCATGGCCTGATCACGGAGAGCTGCGGCTTTTAGACGGACGAGAATTAAGTCTGTTGATGGGGGTGCAGAATGCCGCCTAGTGCTCGCTCCCTGCCACATGATTCGACTTGGATCTAAGCTTATCAATTCTCCTGGCCCCGGGGTAGCGTGCATCGGATCTATATCCGATCTTGAATGGCTCCAATGCCTTTATTTTGCGATTGCGCCGCTCTACAAGTACCTGGAACCTTGCACACCCTCCATAGCAATAACCATACCCAGCGTCTTCTCAGCCATTGAAGAGCGAGCCTCTCGGTTCACACACAAACGCCATCCGCATTTGGATTCAATTGAGAAGAGGCACAAAAAGTCTTTGTTCTTGACCAGGACCAAGCGGCAGCCAAAATGGCGAACAAGGTTGCGGGGCACCGCGGCAATTCGCCCAGGTCAATCATGATCTCCCTTGCCATTAGTCTTGCCGGGTAAGTCAAACTCAATCAAGTTACGAAAATGAGTTTGATCATTTCTAATACTCGTACCTGGTCAGATTTGTCAACGGAATAGATACCGGCATCATTTCTTCGACAATTGCGCAAAAGACGTTCAAGTTATACATGTACGGCCCGGCCATGGACAATGTTGCCCTCAAAGGTGGCATCATTTCGGGATACTATGCCGGGTATGCTATCGGCAGCGCCGCCTCTTCCTGGACCATGGATAGGTTCTCACGCCGCTGGACACTATTCATCGGCTCCTGCTTCAGTGTCGTGGGCGCTGTGCTTCAAGCCGCTGCTCAGAACCCCGCCATGATGATTGTCGGTCGCGCCCTCTCGGGTCTCTCCATCGGCATGGTGTACCCAACGGCACCTGTGTACCTCGCCGAGCTCTCGGCTCCCGAAAACCGCGGTTTTCTGGTCGGACTTAAAGGCTTGTTAAATACTCTCGGCTTTTTCGCGGCAAATTGGATTGGCTATGCTGGGTCGTTTGCGCATGGCGATCTCCAATGGCGTATTCCTCTTGCGATGCAAACCCCGCCTGCACTGTTGCTGGGCATTCTGACCCTGTTTTTGCCCTACTCTCCTCGTTGGTGTGAGTACCTTTTGTTTTATTTCCCTTTCGCCATCTAGATGCTAATTGATGTTCATAGTGGCCATGAAAGAACGACACGAGGAAGCTAAAAAGGTCATGGTATATCTCCACGGCCACCGAGGCGAAGAGGCCATTGACAAGGAATTCACGGAAATGTGCCAGCAGATCCAGCTGGAGGCGCAGAGAAAAAAGATGGCCAATTTCTGGGTGCTATTCACGCGCCAGTACATTCGCCGTACGCTGTTGGTTTGCTTGACGGTCCAGATGATGAAGCTCTCTGGATCCAACATTATCCAGACATACCAATCCATCATGTACGAGTCTCTCGGGTACAAGGGCAAGACAGTTCTTCTGCTCGGCGGATTTTACGGGTTCATGGCTGTAATCGGCCAGGTTCTCAATGTTTTCCTAGTGGCCGATCATTGGACACGAAGAGGAACAGTCGTTCCCGGTTCCATTGTCCTCGCAGTATTCCTTGCCGTGCTTACTGCACTGTCAAAATCATTTTCTGATCAACCAGAGAACTTGGCGCTTGGGCGTGCAGGTATCGCGTTCGTGTTTCTGTTCGCGTTCGGCTACTCGTTTTACTTTAACAGCGTCAACTGGGTTCTTGTGGCGGAAATCTTCCCGCTTGATCTACGCGGTGTTGGCGTGGGGTTTGCCGTTTTTACGCAGTCCATCACGGCTATTTGGCTCAACTACGCCGCATCGTACGCTTTCGACGCCATCTCTTGGAGGTTTTACTTTGTATTCATAGCCTGCAACCTGTTCGCAGGTACCATGTACTACTTCTTCCTCCCAGAGACGCGATTCTTGTCGCTGGAAGAGATTGCAGCCAAGTTTGGCGATGAGGTGGCGCCCGTGATTGAGAAGCATATGGAGATGAATGAGACGGAGACAGTAGGTGACAAGGCTCGTGCTTCGTCGGACCATGTTGAGGTTTCGCGAAAGTGATGGCATCATACAACAGACATAGTTTAGACAAGCCATCTACATGAACATGACCCAAATATCTATCTGTTTAAATAAACGTTGAATGAGAAGCGGTGCAGGTAATGGCTAGGTCCGCGATTCACCGCAGTGGCTGCCCCACCATTGCTTGCCGCGACTCGCATATTAGGCTGCTGCCTGGCCTGCCGACTTCACCAAGATTCACGCACCGAGATTCACGCACCGTAGCGGTTTTTATCAACAAAACAACACATCCACAACCACTATGGGTGCTTCACCAGAACCCAGCCATGGATCGTCTCCAGAAAGCTCCCCCCACCCGTCTCCCAAACCATGCCATCAATATCCCGTAGGCTGGTCCCTTCAAGACCAAGTGTATGAGAGCAGAGAAGAATGCGAAGGCGATAACTACACAGAAAGACCCCCCTACTATGAAAGTGGAAGTGACACGGAGAGCACTCAAGAAGAAGCCAATGAGTCTCTCACTCACCTCCAGGGCTGGCTTGAATCAGATTTCAAAGAATCCCTCTTTGCTTGTGGTGGGACAGTGGCAATCACGTCCGACTCCGGTGCCGATAAGGAAGAGGCTTCTTCACGCCCATCCTCATCCATCAGCCGGTCCTCCAGCTCCATCACCGTGCCATCGGAAACTCCCCATCCCCCAGTCACCCTCCGATGGGACCCTCAAGATACCCAAACCCCTGTCTCTCATTGCAAACTCACCGTGCCTCACGATGGCTCTGACCCAGACAATCTGCAACATCTACTTGATGACATGTCACCCGCAACCTTTGGCCTCGGGGGCGAGCATGTCTACGACGAGACGTACCGCAAAGCATCCAAGCTAGACCCTTCTAGCTTCTCAACCAACTTTTGCCCATACAGCGTTGGCATCATTGATGTTGTATCGCAGCTACTCTTGCCAAAACCCCATTCAAACCAGCAAAGGACCATCAGGGCCGAATTGTACAAACTCAATGTTTGCCTTCTCAATCTTCAATGGCATTTCGTTGTTCTAAGCTAACATTGACCAAGGTGTATACTGGGCCTTCTGGACATTTCAAGTCACACGTAGACACTCCCCGCTCCCGCTCTCAATTTGGTTCCCTAGTGGTTTGTCTCCCGGTCAAGCATGAGGGTGGGGCGTTGGAGGTTCGTCATTGGAATCAAAATATGGCATTTGACTGGGCGCCAGGCACAGATGGCAACGAGCCGCAGCTTCAATGGGCAGCCTTCTACAGCGACTGTGAGCATGAAGTATTTCCCGTCCAATCTGGCCACCGCATCACTCTCACCTACAATCTGTACGTGACGCTTGGTAATGGTCAGCTGTCAACAGAACCCAGTACTCTCGACATTTCTCAAACACCTCTCTACAAGCATATTGAAACACTCATCGATGATGATACCTTCCTTCCTGATGGTATGGTTTTAATCCTATGTTCTTCCAACTCTCCTATGTATGCATTTACGTGCTAACATTTCGTCATGCAAGGTGGCTTTCTCGGATTCTACACGACACACGCCTATCCCCACACCTCAAAAGAGACATGCCTAGCCGATATTCTAAAGGGCCTTGACATGACTGTGTGGCAAGCCTTTCAGCGCCTTGGCTGCGGTGTGTGCCTCCGTCCCGTATTATCTGGCACGTCCTGGACAAGGTCTGGTTGTTCCAAAATTGGGGCTAAATTTGAACTCAAGAACTTGCCTGATGTTGTGGAAACCACAGACGAGTGGGAGGATATGCTTGAGAATAGCTGGGGTCTGGAAGCAGTCTCGTTTGAGGATGTGTCCTGGCTGAACCAGCCCAGCGTCCGAAACCGGCAAGCCTCGTTTGCATACACAGCTGTGAGTTTAACCTAGCTTCGCTGAGTGAATATCCCTCCACCACAGATTGTCATTCTAACTAACTGCAATCAGTATGGAAACGAACCAAGCAGCACTCTTGCGTATTCTGTATGTGCGATACTCATTGGCGTCCCCAAGTGTTCCGACGGCGAGAGGATGGCGGTCAAAACGACATTCCAAAAGTCAGCCACCGCAGAAGAGGATTGGGAAACTGCTCCCCCTTATAATCTCACTGAAGATTCATGAAGCAATTTGGGGATTGTTATGCTTAGATATAGGTTAAGGGCCACATTGAATTTCAGGAAGATCGAGTCACTATTCACGCAAGGACATGGTAGCTCAGCCAATAGTGAGTTCGTCGACAGATGTATCTAGCCACACGCCAGTGCCTACTCTCAGATGCTTTCAAAACAGCCTCTTACAACAAGTACTGCAAGTGACTTGGATCACGAAAATATTGTGAAAATGCCACATCTCGGTGTCCGATTCATCTTTCCTAGAAGCGTATTCAGAATAAGCCACAATGCTGCAAATGGTCATAACCCAGGCACAGCATTCTCAGAGTCGAGAGTCTGACTTCTTCTGTGTACCTGAAAGGGCCCATTCATTTCTGCAAGTCCTGCTTCTTACTCTTGTAGCGTCCTCTTCACCTACGCCCCTCGCTTCAACGGCCGGGTTATAGCCAAGCCAGCTCGATTTGGCTATTTCGCTGTTGCTAACCTCGGCATTCTTCTTCCCGTCGGCTCTCTTGTACACACTAACGACAGTGGCTCCACCAAGGCCTAAATTATGCTGCAACGCAACATCCACGTCCTTTACCAGGCGGTTGTTTGCCCAACCTCTGAGCTGCCACACCAGCTCAGCGCATTGCGCAAGCCCAGTCGCCCCAAGCGGATGTCCCTTTGAGATCAAGCCGCCAGACGGATTAATCACCACTTGGCCACCATACGTAATGTCGCCATTGCGGACCATCTCGTGTGCCTTTCCAACTTTGCAAAAGCCCAAACCCTCGAGAAGAACAAGCTCGTTTGCCGAGAAGCAGTCGTGCAGCTCGCATACTTTGATGTCAGCAGGCGTCACTCCGGCTTCCTCCATTGCACTCTGCGCAGCGCGCTTGGTCATGTCATAGCCAACCAGATCAATCGCGCTCCCTGAATAGAGACTGGGGGAGTCGGTTTGGAGCTGCTGCCCAGCCATGAGGATGGCCTGGCTTCTCAGATGAGGCCTGGCGTTGAGAAACCTTTCCGAAACAACAATCGCAGCACCTGCACCGTCGCTCGTGGGGCTGCACTGCAATTTTGTCAAGGGCGGGTAGATCATTGGAGAGTCGAGGATCTCTTGCAGCGAATATTTTTGGCGGAATTGCGCGTACGGATTGCGCTGGGAGTGCTCATGGCTGACACGGCCAATCTCGGCAAAGTCCTCGGCTGAAGCTCCATATCTAGACAATCACACCAAGTCAGCGCCCGTCGGCAATGTTCAGTGGAGGGGCGAGATGAGAACAAAAATAAAGCATACTTCTCCATGTATTCTCTCCCAGCGTTTCCAAAATATTGGGGATTGAGAGGCCCTGGCTGCGTTCCACGAGTCTCGTTCAACATTTTCGCGCTCAGCTCTGTCGATCGCGCTCTATCGTCCCACACGCTAGTGAGGCTACCCGGCTTCATCTTTTCAAATCCGACGACCATGACGCAATCCGCACCTCCGTTTTGGATCAACGTCCTGGCGATGTATAATCCGCTCGAGCCGGTTGCACAGGCATTGGACGTGTTGAGAATCGGAATGGACGTCATGCCAAACTGGTAAAAGACGCGCTGGCCACAGGTCGAGTCGCCGAAGCAAAAGCAGGCGATGCCCATTCCGACATCGTCGTAATTGATTTGAGCGTCCAAAAGGGCCTTGATCCCAGCCTCGTAACCCATTTCTGGGTAGTCGCGCAGACCCCTCGGCTTGATGAATTTGGTCAACCCAACGCCAACAACGTAGGCTGGGATTTTCATCTTGGACTCCATTATAGCTTCGGGTGCTGAATTGAATTGATCCAGACCAGGTTCAATCTAATTCAAGGGTAAAGTTCGCTCTGATGGAACTTGGTGGGGAAATACTCTGCGTTAAATCTAGTGTGACATGTTTACACGTGCTGTAACCGGTACAAAAAGCTCTCGGGTAAAGTTTTCCGAGCCGAACACCGAGGAACGAGGCTTAAAAAAGTTGATATATATTTAAAGGAAAAAACCCATGTAAGTTCTATTTCACATTTTACATCCTATAGGGACCATATCATCAACCCTTGGTCTTGGTTTCGCATATTTCGATACTATCTAGGGTAGGAACAACTGGCTTGGGCTGGATTTAGGCTCGTGCCCACTGAACATCAAAATTTAGCGCGCTGGATGAATTCGCCCCACAAAGACGCGTCAATTAGCTCCCGACGCGTCCTCAGTCATATCAAGCAGTCAATCAACAAATGACGTGCTAATAATGTTTCACCGTCTAATTCACTGTGTATTATACATCCAACCGAGAAGTAGTCACGGAATACTCTGCCGTGACATTGATAGATTTCCCTCCCATTTGCACATCGTTGTAGGCAACCTGCTGACTTCGGCGAAAGTCGGACCCTAAAATTGACTCGTCGCTTTGATCATCCCCACGAACCCGGCCGCCACCAACCGCGTATGACTTGGTGAATGGCCCTAGCTTTCTGTCCTTGTGTATACCTGAATCGCCCCCTGAAGGGTCAGTCGAGCTGTTGGTGTCGCCGTTTCCAGGCCGCATGCTTCCTCCGTACGTCCTCAGAGGATACGAGTTGTTCTTGTTTTGCTCCTGGTATTTGCTGCCGTCGCGAGACGTCCACTTGTCGAGGTATTGTTTGTATAGAGGTCGACACACTGGGATTCCGATGCAAATCATTGTGACGGCGATTTCTGCAGAGGACCATACGATGAGGCCGACTGTGTCCTCTAAAGGAATGGATATTAGCAATGATTGTGCAAGGGGATACATGAGCCATACTTAGGTAATCCTTGCTTGAAAGAGCCGGCACTTCCAAGGTTCTCTTGATACCACATGCTCCAGCACTGTGAAGGAATTAGCGACGTCCAAACAGGCTTCGAATCGATATTGACGTACATGACGCCAAGACTCAAACTGGCAAGAATAACAATCTTTTCTCTTGTATTCATCTGCAACCCCCAAATGAAGAGCCAGGGGAACATGGCAAAGAAAAAGTCGACAAATACGCAGAGAACTGTATCTGGTTAGCACAGGCAACTTCCTGGTTAACTCCGGGGTCAGCCTACTGCAAAGCAACATCGAGACGGGCGTCGAATTGATATGGCAATATCCTCCAGGTATTCTGCGGTCCCATAAATACTTTGGTGGCGTGCACTGCAGCCAAAACACAAAGCAAGTTGAGATGGAGGCGCCCATTAGACAAGCCATAGATACCCATATTGCAATCTGGTGCCATCTAGCTTTGACGATTCGTAGCAAGAAGAGCCCGAGAGACCATTTTGCGATGGCCATTCCGAGAACTGCAAATGTTTGGCCGATGGCCTCGAAAAGGACGGCGTCGCTTTGGTCGTTGGGGTTCTCGATGTCTGCCATGGATTGGCCGAAGCCAAACGAGGAGGAGACGGTGATGAAGATGGTGTAAAAGAGCAGAAAGAGCTGTGATGCATCATCAGGAGTTAGCTTGACAAGAAAGAAGCTGGCGCAACTCTAGTTTGTGCCACTTACGAACGCCAGATTGTAAACATGGTCGTCGATCCCAAATGAGGAGACTACAATGACTCGTGTGTATGTTCGGAGGAGCACAAAGACAAAGACCACAGCTGCTAGCGACCACATGACTGCGACCGCCCATGGCCCATCTCCTCCTGCCGCCATCTGTTCTTATTTCGACCCGAATTGTTGCAATCCTTTGAGTGGTAGTTGTGAATTGTCGACGGGCGAGGAGGCGGTGGTGTTTGTACGCCAGGACAAACCCACAAATGCAAAGGGAGGCGACTGGTTTTCTGTCCTGATATGTTTAGGGGTTTCCTATATACGACCATGAAATACCTGATAGGTAGCCCATGGTAACCTCCCTCAGAGGTCAAAAAGAATTCCAGGAGTCGAAACTGAGCGTCAAACTCTGTGTCTCAGGGTCTAGAGATCAACCTTTTCTCTGCCAGATTGGCAACCTGCCACAACCTTCTACCGTCGCTGTAACTACGTAGCCCTCCCGCTGGCGAGGAGGAGCTCGGCTGCGTAATGGACATCAGAAATCCGCTGGCGCCTTCGCAGCGTCTAGCGTCGGCAGACGGAAGTTGGCCATCCCCACTCGGGACCAAGGATCCGGGTTGGACAGGCGGGACTAACGCAGCTTCGGCGTCTCCAATCCTGGTCGATCGACACAAATTGCGCCTTGTTTGGGGTTGCATCTGCCGCAGTCTGGCCCATCGCGTAACGGTCAGCCATTCCCGGCCGGGTGCCTGTATCCTTTTCTTTTGACGCTCCGTATCGCGCTCGCGAGGGCAGCCGCTGCCTTTATGGTTTGGCCAATCAATGCTTCGTCGCAGAAACTTGTTCTACGCCGCATCGGGGCCGCGATATAAATACTGAATGGGTAGGATTGGGATAGAAGGGAATTCTCGCTTGAGTTTGATTCCTTTTGGTGGACTCCATGGGATTTCAAAATGAAGATGACAGGAAAGAAGTGACCTAAGCATGAAAAAGGCTTGGGCGACCAATGTCTTTGGGAAATGCCTCACTTGGGCATGACACCACAGGCGGATAGCTTACCTAAACCACATGGACTTTCGGAAAGCCCATTGTCAAAGGTCTTACCCCAATGGAGCTTAGTCGCAACAACCTCAAACTTGGCTTCGCGCTACCCCATTCCGCCTGTCGAACTACCATGACACGAGTGCCCTCGCTATACGCTCTGCCGTCCGGTACAAAAATGGGAAATGGGAGTATGACCCCAGAATCCCATTAGTCGAAACCGTACACAATAGTACCGCACTAAGACCCATGCATTTAGGGTCTTACACCGGGAGATAAAGATTGAGCTATCATTTTGGATGCACTGTTTGTGTGCATTCGTCAAAACGCAGGGTTTACGTATGTACATTCGTTCCCCGGGCCCACAGGAATGCATTCCCGGAGGATGCAACATGGTTCAATCTTGATGATCTTGTTACGCGATCCGCCGAAATGAAATACTAGGGATTTTATAGGTAGCGATGGCTCGGCTTTCAGGCGCAAGCGATCCGAATTTATCCAGGCACCATGGACATCCACAACGCTGTCAGGCATTTCGACACGGCCCGCATCCTTAGCTCTTGTCGCCAATTGGTGGTGCAGATGTCGGTTACTCTTGTCTCTCGTCGCTTTCGGGACAGGGATCTTTTTTCGGCTAGTGTAGTCGTGACCAGGTCGAAGTTGACAGGCCTAGCGCCGCGGGAGCGGAGCAGAGCGAATATTGGGGAATAGTGTCAGGATGCTAGTCGGAGTTAATTGAAGAGTCAGTGTCTCACGATAAAACCTAGGAACTATAGCCGGCATAAATATTCATGTCGTTGGGTGATCGCCAATGGACTGATTTAGAGTTTCGTCCGCGACGAAATTCACTAACGCCGGCAAGGATCATGAGTGGATTTTCCTTAAGCGAGCCGCCAACATTTGGATCCAAAGTTGCAGCCGGAGCCCGGGCCGCCAGCTGAATAGTAACATGGCTTGGGGCCCTGGTCCTAGAGAGAAGCAGGTTGGAGGCAGCATGGTGAGTAAACGAGACGATATGATAGGATGGCATGCTGCGTAGCGCAACCAACGGTGCAGGAAAATCATCTTCGGCAAACTAACATTGACAGTTCGTCACCCGCGAACTGTTATTATGGATTTGGATGGTTAGTAGCCTTTGCGGTGATGAGACCCAGGGCAACCAATCCTCCGTTCGCCCGCTGATTTCCCTGGAAGGTTCCATCAGGCATCCCTTTTTTACTGAAAAGGCAAGGATTCAGCTAGGTATCTACCGCGATGGCGCAAACATACCATCATTGTTGGCCGAGACTGCGACTTTGACACGCTACTGAGACGTCGCCGTGTACGTCCCCTTGGATCTTTGCCTAGTCTGGTGGAGTTGCCGTTTTGTTAGAGAGAAAAGCCTAAGCATTTAAACTGCTCAACACACCCTTCATTATTTGCTTTTCTTTTAATACCTAAATAAGACACTGGTGATTAGCCCACCCCTTGCGACTCCATTTCCGGTGTCCAGAAAATGTCTTCCCAAGGTATTCTGGTCACGGGCCTCCTCCAGAGGTCGGACTGGAAATCGCTTGCAATTGCATTGGCAGTTGTCCCCTTTCTTAGCGTCGTTGGCTGGTGGATCATCTCATATCTCACATCCCCTCTGCGGCAATATCCTGGACCTAAATTGGCTGGTAGGTTCAAGGGAGATTTTGTGTGAATGTAACTATCCTGGAACTAACCACCCACTCTTTTGGATAGGATGGACAAACTTGTGGCGCCTTTCTGTCGTGAGAACTGGTGGCTACCATCTCAAGATCAAGAAGCTTCATGAGAAATACGGCCCAGTTGTCCGAATCGGCCCCAATACTTTGGACTTGGATATCCCTGAGCTCATCAAGACTCTCTATGGCACAGATGGCAAGTGGCAAAAGGTATGTGTCTTAGCATCCCGAAGACCTCATGCCCAATATATGATTACTAACCCTTTCGCCATCACCAGACCGAGTTCTACCACAACAACAGCGCAGTCATCGATGGAAAAATCACCTACCACTTGTTTAGCACTACTGACCAGGCCGAACATGCCCGGATGAAACGACCGATTGTGAAATATTACTCTCAAAGCAGCGTCATGGGTCTCGAGCCTCTGTTTGATACACTTATCGCAGACTTTTGCGATCATTTAGAAACGCGCTTCATGAGTGGGGACAAAAAGCAGTGTGACCTGGGTGCTTGGATTGGATACTGTGCGTCATCCTATGGCTCTCTGCTGCTCGTGAATCCGCGTAGGCTGATTGCTTAGATTCTTGGGACACCAATGGAGCTGCGTCGTTCAGCCAGCGATTCGGATATATGGACAAAGGATATGACTTTGATGGCACCATTGAGATTGCTGACAAGGCGCTTGATTAGTATGATGAGTCCCTACCGCATTACATGTTGACATTACTGACATCATCCCCTAGTTTCGCTGCGGTTGGACAGATGCCTTTCCTTGACTTCCTTCTCGACAAGAACCCCGTGATGCGTATCGGACCCCCCAACTTGGGCAATGTGACGCGCATCTCACTGGAGCATCTTATCGCTCGTCTCCAAGGAAAAGATGCCAACTTCAACCCCAAGGTTCCCGACTTTCTCCAACACTTTATCGAGTCCAAGGAGACCCACCCCGAGCTGGTAAACGATGGCGTCATTATGGGCTATCTTCTCGTTAACCTGCTTGCTGGAGCTGACACCACTGCAATTACGATCCGTGCCATTTTCTGGTACGCGCTTCACAACCCGGCCGCGTATAAGAAACTCGAAGACGAGATTTTGGCTGCCGACTTGGCGGATATTGCTTCATTTAGCTCGGCTAGAGCTCTTACTTGTAAGTTGGCACTGCTAAATGAAGTGAGTACGACCACTGACACTGATGGCACAGATCTCGAGGCTGTTATACGAGAGGCTATGCGCATGCACCCTGGTGTATGTATGTTGCTCGAGCGATATGTTCCCGAGACAGGATTGAAGCTGCCCGATGGCAAATTTGTCCCCCCTGGTGCTGCTGTCGGCATCAACCCGTACGTTGTGGGCCGAAACAAGAATATTTGGGGCCCTGATGCAGATGATTACCGCCCAGAGCGATGGCTACAGAACAAGGGGGAGAGCGATGAGGCATACAAGGAGCGAATGCGTCTCTTCAATGCGAACGACCTGACCTTTGGTGGTGGCTCTCGCATTTGTATTGGACGAAATCTTGCTCAAATGGAGGTGTACAAGATTGTACCTACGCTGATTCGTCGTTATGAGATCTCGCTAGTGGATCCTAAGCGAGATTGGGAGGTCACTGGAAGCTGGTTCCCAAGACAAAAAGGACTGGTTTGTAATTTGAAGAAACGGGCATAAAGATGTAAATTAATATATAGTCACGTTGCTTCCTTGTATAAAGGCCATTTAATCTGTCCCATAGGTGATAACCTTTTCTTGAAGAGTGGTCATCAAAAGATTGCAATGCTGTTTGGTGGACTTCCAACCCCGCCTCGAACGAATGGAGATAATTCCGAAAAAGCATAAAGGTGATTGGAACTTTGATTTAAGAATTCCTTTACACAAAATTAACAATTCACGCCTAGCGATTATCTACGACGACCCAGGGACGATCAGTACAGCAATTATCGAGGTTGATACTCCAGAACCGAAAGCTAGCGAAATTCTGATCAGATTGTGAGACAACAGAATAGTAAATGCAGCTTTGTTTTCTTCTAACATATGCGTAGAACACACTCAGGTGTTTGCCATACTGATTACGCTTGGATGATGAACAATTACACCTTTCTGCCAGTAAAAATCAGTCCTGGTCAGGTTAGCATATTTCCCAGACTACTGAAACCGCTGATTAATCCAGAAATAACTGCTGACTATCGGATAAAGATTGGTGGGCATGAAGGTGTTGGTGTTGTCGTCAAGCTTAGCGAAGGTGTTCACGAGGTTGAATTGGGCAGCCGCGTGGGTGTTAAATGGGTAACGTCTACATGCCTTAGCTGCGAATCTTGTCGATCCGGCTTTGAAAGCTGGTGTAAAAAGGCAAAGGTATCAGGATTGAAGTCTCCAGGAACGTTTCAGGAGTATATAATGAGTGATCCTAAGTATGTCACTCCAATCCCCGATCAGATCCCGTCGGAAGAAGCAGCGCCACTTCTATGCGGTGGAGTAACTGTCTAGTCGGCTCTACAAATGGCCGAATGCCGCTTGGGCGATTGGATTGGGATTTCTGGCGCTGGAGGAGGCTTGGGACATCTCGCCATACAGTATGCTAAAGCGCTTGGCTTGCGCGTTGTTGCTATCGACCATGGCTCTAAACGCGAATTCTGCCTTAGTGTGGGTGCAGATCAGTTTGTGGACTTTACCAAATTTGATCAAGCTGGACTTGTGTCGGAAGTGAAGCATCTGACGGATGGTGGGTGCAACGCTGTTCTTGTATGCAATGCTAGTACAGCCGCGTACGATCAAGCCCTTGAACTTCTGCGTTATGCTGGTACTTTGGTGTGTGTGGGCATCCCTGAATCGGATTCTCACCCGATGCTAAAGGCTGTTCCATGGAAAATCATCCAAAACTTGTGGAAAATCAAAGGTATGTTCATAATTACGGCAGCGGTATGCAAAATGGCCCGAATCGAGGATAACCATTTCAAGAAACTGTAACGGGGAACCGAATCCTAGCTGTCGACTGCCTCAAACCGGCTGCATTGGGGCGTGTACGACCTGTGCTCAGAATCGAGCCCATGAATAAGTTAACAGAGGCAAGCAGAACCTTTGGCAATTTAATCATGTTTTAGATTCACTAATCCATTGCTCTCTAGGTTTTCGAAGACATGCAAGCAGGGAAGATCAATGGCCGAGTTGTTCTCGATTTGACCAGGGTCTCATGATAGATGTGTATTAGCTTTAGCGTAATGTAGATTGCCGCTTTGCGTACGGTCAAGGCAGGCAAACTAAATACAAGGTGTTTCAAAGATGAGACTGTACGAGTCGATATTCAACGATGAGAATCATTAGCCCACGGTGGTCCAAGGCGTTTCCGGGCCGGGGATTGGAACATATTCGGTATACAACAGGCATATTCGTTCTTATAAAATGCCTTTCCAGGGCAGTTATGCAATACATGATATTGATTCTAGCAAAAATCAGCTATAAACGCCAGTTCACCAAGACAATTGCCTTTTATCAGCCACGAGACTCGGCAAAATTGAGAAGCAGCAATGACTTTCAAAATAGTAAAACTCTACCATCCAAGCCATCGTGTTCCCGATCTGAAAGTAGCGGAACAGTTTTTCCAGGAAATATTTGGTTTGCCGAGCATCTGGAGGTCGTCGATTTTTAACGCATCCAACCCTTCTGCTGCAGGATTTCCGAATGACTACTGTATCTTCACGCCGATTGCCGACGTGTTTTTCGACTGTATCGATCCCAAGAAACTCGTGATTGATGGGACTCAATGGTACGAAACAGTGGAGCAACCGCGTCTCAACGGGTTTGAGTGGGGAGTTGAGCGCATCGATGACATTTACCATGGCATCCAAAATTTGGGTGTAGTCGTCACGGATTACACGAATCGCCCTTCGGACCCGAATGTTTGCCCTGGAGCTGGATTCAAGGATTCCAAGCTATTTTTTACACTGCCAGAGACAAGTGGAATCAGATTGGAGTTCTATCCCGCATCCAGCATTGGCAATTATGACCATCGTCAAGATTCGACGTGGAAACTCGACCCAGAGAAGGGAAAAGGAGCTCTCGGAATTCAATTTTGTTCTCACCACACAATCTTGACCTCAAATTTGGAGAGATGTCGTCAAATTTATGTCAACTTCCTCGGTGGGAGTATCATTCATGAGGAGATACAGTCGCTTAGAGGAACAAAAAGTATTTATGTAGCCCTAGCCGATGCTGTATATGAGTTTGCAGTACCGAAAGAAGAGGGTTCGACAGCCCTAAGAGATTACGAAACAAGAAAGAAGAAGAATGAGGATGTTTATCACGCTTTGACATGGAAGGTTGAAAATTTGGCTAGAACTGAAGCGCATCTGTCTGCGAAGGGAGTCAAAATCGTTCACAAGTCTGATACCATGATTGTGGTGGATCCAAAAGATGGACTGGGGATTGCATGGGGTTTTACTCGCGATACCTTGCCGAATGATGAGCGGTACACAAAATATGTGGCCTAGATCCGAACCATAGACCTAGAAATTGAGATCAACAGTAAAAATGCACTGATCGAACTTGCTGAGGCTGATCTCTGTCTGAACATACGTTTGACGGGCCCTTCGGAAGTCACTTGTCTTCTTTTTGTTTCCCCATGACATCAATCAAAAGAAAATGAAAGACTGGCTAAGCTTATTTGAGGCTATCTCATTTCGTATCGAACTTGATTGCTAATCTCAACGGGCGAAAATGTCAATGTGGATCCTGAGTACGCGGCTCGACTCGTCAAACCGCGAGTCGTGCTTTGCACTATCAACGCTATAAAAAGAAACCGTGGCTGAAACATCTACGGCAGCATAGAACTTCAACCAAACAGCCTATTTCGCTTTTATCTTCGCACTCTTTCAATTTTTCTCAACGGTTCGTCTCACAAAATGGTGAATATCGCAATTGTCGGCGGCACGGGAGGTGTTGGCAGAGCCATTGTGGCCGCAGTCAAAGCACAAGCCTCGCACAAGCTCATTGTTCTTACACAAAGAAAGCTCTCAAAATCCGATGCTACAACTATAAATTACTCAGACATTGAAGCCGTTCAAAATCTCTTTGAGACTGAGCAGATTGATGTAGTAATTTCCGCTCTCTCTATTTACTATGAATCCGGCTTCCAGGATCAGATGAATATTATCGAGGCCGGTGATCGCTCTGCCTGTACTAAAAGATTCATTCCGAGCGAGTTTGGCGTTCATGTAACAGATGAGTAAGATGAAAAGAAGATACCGCATTCATGAAATCAATGCTGACAGTTTTAGTTATTGTACCAAAAACCACAACCCAACTTTCCCCAGAAAGTTGGAGACTACAAAACGGTTGGAAAACTCGAGCCTTGAATTTACACTTATCGCCACGGGAATCTTTATGGATTACATGTTTTATCCCGAGATCCCATCGTCTCTTCAAATGATTCCTGCTGGGTGGTGGCTGGATTTGAATAACAACCGGGCAGCCATTCCCGGTACGGGAGAAGAGCCCTTCGTTTTCACACACACAGCGGATGTGGGTCTATTTGTTGCGGCAGCGTTAAATCTTCCAACATGGGAAAAACGGTACACCATTATTGGGGACCGGCTTACTTTTCATGAACTCATTGACCTTGTGGAGAAGACCCAAGGATGTGTGATTGAGAGGCATTATGATGACGCCACAGTACTTTTTAAAGGAAAATGTACCCTGTTTGAGATCGGGGATGCTGCTTTGACGTCTGATCTATCCGAAATCCTGCAGGATACGGTCTCGCAGGTTGGCCTGCTTGTGGCAGATGGTGTGGCAAATCTGGATCCCGATCTAGCTTTGAATAAGGGTTTCCCTGGAATAAAGCCTCTTACTGTTCGTGAAGGACTGGGTATCTGGAAGAGCAAAAAGTGATTTTCACAATCGAATCTACTTAGGACAAATGTTAGATGGCTTCTCTTTCAAATATAACTTGTTTCGATCATGTTAATGCTTTGATGTTAAATTTAGCCTCCAGCTCATATTCTGATAGGATTGCGAAGTGTCATATTTATTGCTAGATATCGACTTCTTGGTGGCTTTCAATTGCATATGATAATCACATGGGAAGGTGTTTAATTGATACAACCCAAACTAACTACGGGCCATCTTGAAACGCACCTGTTGATGGGCGTGCAGACTCTGAACTGAAGAAAAGGATAGTTTTAGCCACGTGTTCCAGGTCAGCAAAGGCAGGTTCCATGGCCACCGATTTCACAGCCAACTGCCAAGCCTCTTCATTTAAACCGACAAGAGTCTCTTTTATGGGAGTGTCCATTCCTCCTGGAAGTATAGCCAGCGCTCGGATGTTCTTCTTACTGTAGAATGCGGCGGTATTTTTAGTTAATCCGATAAGGCCATGCTTAGATGCCGTGTAGGCGGCACCTAGAATGAAGCAGACAGTCAGTCACCAATATGGATACCACAGCAGTTGAACTGGAACCATGCTCACCTGCGCAGTGGCCTTTTATTCCTGACATTGATGATATGTTGATGATGACACCCCCAGAAGGGCTTTGTTCGGTGAATTGGTTCACAGCCAACTTGCTCAAAAGCATCGGCGCCGTCAAATTTATAGCAATCACCCGATCCAAGAGATCTTCTTGCAATGTTCCCACAGGATCGTACCTTTTGGTTTTAGTGAAAATGACCAAAGCCGATTTTAAAAGGGGCTGCTCAACTCGTCTACAATTCCTGCATTGTTGACGAGAACATCTATTCGACCCAAAACCGCCACAGTGTTTTGATGGACCAGCTGGATTTGATCTCTATCTGTCAGGTTGGCAACAGTCGACAATGCCCGTTCTTTTCCAAATGCAGAGACAAACTCTTAGCTCGTCTCAGACAGCCTGACTTCATTAATATCACAAATTGAGACACTTGCGCCAGATTTTAGAAAGGCATGTGCAACAGATTTTCCGAGACCACCCGCCGCGCCAGTCACCAGCGCAACTTGATCAGAAAAGTCAAAAGCAGAAGTCATCACGGAATGTTTTTCAAAAAAAAAGCTCAAAGGGGTTGGCTAGTAATACTAATCAGGCCAGGTAAAATGATTTCAATACAAAGAGTTTTTGGAGAGACTTGTGCACTTTATACCAAAACAAAAGTTTGTTTCGCGATACATCTCGAATGGATGCTGAACTAACAAAGGTGCCGCGGTTTGGGAATGTGGGGTGCCATGAGGGGAAACACTATCATGCTATCGTGCCATGCGGGTCGCAAAATAAATGGCACACCAAAGGGTGAGGAATATCTTCGGCTACGATAAATTGGATTCATCTGATTACAAATCGAATGAAGGCGCAGCGCAATTCACCCTATTTTCGCTGCCGCAGCTGCAGAATTCGGAGATAACCATCTGCGGACTGAGCTATTGAGACAGCTGGATGATGAGTATTACCCTGTGTTTAAGACAGAAACTGGTTCACTGCGGAATAGGAATCTGTCCATGAACGATCAAGATGAGGCCCTTCGTGGTCGTCTGGGCGGATACCATGATTTTGCTAGAATGATGCAAGAAGGACCTCCAAAGCAAGTATTCCAGGCACCGGTGCTCGAAAAAGTTAAGTTTCCAGACGTATTGGTGGCAAAAGCCTTCTCTCTGGACGGAGAATCAGTCGATCTCGTGCTTTACAATGGCAAAGGGCCGGGTCTGTTCAAATTGGGATTTGCGAGAATGCGTCCAGGTGTGACATATAAACTAGTTGGCGAATCTGCCATAGCTGGAGCAGACGGTGCTGCCGAGTTTACTGTGAAAATCGACGGAAGAACAGAGATAAGACTCGAGCCCCTAAAGGAAGAAAGCAGGGCAATTGAGTGATTGAGTAAAATCGGGAGACGGAATGAATCCAATGGGGTCCGAGGTGGGTTTGCTTCTCGGCGAAAACGGCCCGTTCGCATCAGTCGGAGTTTTATCCAGATACTGTTAACCATGACAGGAAATTGGGCCGTCGGAAGTGTCCTTGCATCGGTAGGTAACCAGGATCAGCCAAGGAACTTTTTTTTTTTTGCAAAATGCGAACTGAATCAGCACGACTTCCAAGTAGAGTACATCACATGGTGCTTGAAGAGAATCCAAACCGAAGGAATCAAGGCTCTGGAAGTCAAGCCTGAGCCTGTTGAGGATTTATACGAGCACATCGGTGAGTGTCGATTTCTTTTCGAGTTACATTTAACAAATGCTAAAATATCACGGTTATAGATATGATTGCAATAGGTATACCAGTACTGCCCTAGATGACATAAAGATACCCCCTGCCTTTTGCCCACCTCCACAAGTAAGCATAAATTCGCTAATAACGCCCCTTGCAGTTGGTACAAAAGTGGAAAGAAAGACGGTAAGTCTAAAACCCTTGTGATGTAGCACCAGTCTCTAACGTGGTGTGGACTAGGCAAAGTGTGGGTTTGGGGCGGCTCGGTAAGAATGTTCCGAGATGGTCTTTCCAACGCCATGTTGCTAATGCGGTTGCAGGGTCTGCATTATACGAGGACAATCAGGATGGTGCGGTGGGAAGACTACATATTCCGGTACCACAAACGAAACGTCTGGTCATTTCTGGGCAATGGGTGGACAGGAGCCCAGATAAAGAAGAAAAAGGCTGGTCTGGCCCCGTATGTGCGTAACAGTGACACGTTCTGGGAGTTTGATGAATGAATGGATGGGATTTCTTTAGTTACAGGCGGAATGGATAACAAAGCATTGATGGATTACGCGCATGGGTCAATTCAACAATGATGAAACCACAGACAGTCGTGCTTTAAACTTGGACTTTAAACCTGGATAAACTTTTTTTTGATGCCATTTCATTTATAATGTGTCATCGGTAGCATAACTTTTAGCATGCAAAGGCAGGTCTATTTCGTCCTCGTTGCCTCACTTTGCAGCCCTAGGGTAGGCCCGTGAGGACTGGGATTCGGTCAGATTAGCCCAAGTGGACACGTAATCTCACCCTAGCACACGTTCAGGCGCCTAGGATGGCTGATACAGTGGCTACCCCGCACTAATGGGGCCATTAACCCGCTAGTGTGCGCTAACGAAGCCCGCTGCGGGTCAGGCGGATGCTGGTCAACAGGGCCCTGTGGGCGGGTTTTTTTTAAAGGGCAACGCTCCGCTGCCGGCTTGCGACCAAGCAACTGACCAGTCATTCACAGCGCAGATGGAAAGATGACGGGCTGGAAGAAGAAGCTCACCTCGGACCAGCTCGAAAAGAAGAGGCTTTTAGACAGGACCAACCAGCGAAAATCACGAGTTGACTCGAGACGAACACAGGAGGAGCTGCGCCGACGCTTTGCGGAGGTCCTAGAACAGGACGACTGCAACCTCCTGCAGCGACTCGTGGCCGAGAATAACCGCCTCCGCGACATCTACGATCACTGCCAGTCCAAGATTGAAAACCTCGTCCACTGGAGCCAGGACTGCCTCGATTTTACCCAGGACCCGGTTCTCAACTATCCTCCAGTGCATCCCGTTGCCGCCTCCTGCCACGAATCGCAACGAAGTCGGGATACCTCCAAAGATGGCTCGCCAGTCAAGTCCCTCGAACCTCCACCAGAGAGCGACCAACAAAACAAGGGCAAACCGCTGTCAGGAAGGGTCTTTGCAAAATCACAGGTTTCCATCATATTCCAACTCGCCCTTATTCTGCAGCACCAGCGCGCCGGAAGCACTACGGAATGTTCCATCAACGACCTTATCGAGTCTATCATGACGTGGAAGATGGCTCATGGCCAGGGAACAGGTTTCGAGTTCCTCCTCTCGCACTTTGGGGCCGACAAGGAGCCCCTTTGCATCACTGTGGGTGAGCAAGATATATCAACCTCTTGACCATCCCCCAGTGCTCTAACCCCGTATTAGAAAAGGTCCAGAGGGCCACCGCGCTCCCGGAATTTTGCCAATCTCTGCTCCATTGCCTCTACAACGACGGCGCTCTTCCCCACGCCGAATCGCTTGACTCCCTCCGCGAATCGCTGGCTGGCCAGCCCGTCATGACGCAGCAACGACGCGCCATCTCGTATCTTGCCTATGAGGTGCTACGACCATACAGAGACTTTTTCAAGGGCACCCCGGAATTCATCTCCCAGTTCTGGTGCATGTATACCTATTTTACCGTACGTCTTCTGTGACTCTTGATATCTTAGGACGAGGCTAAAGCTATATCTCGGTCGGGCAGTTTCTGACTTTCCCAACGGAGGAGAACCTTAAAAAATCCCCATTGTGGATGTGGCCGACGAAGCCCCAGTTTGAGAATGAGCATCCGGGGAGCGTTGACTTTCTGTGCTGGTAAGACCTTGGACCCCCACCCTTGCGCCGCAACTTGTTCTGACGCCCTCCTTCTTCGCAGGCCATCCTTGAGAGAAGACCTAGCAAGGACGTGGCGACGCTACCAGATTGAGGATATGATGCCCTTCATGGTGCAAAACTTCGAGTTGGCAGATTTCCCCGGAAAACACGACCCAGGGCAAATTCGTCTGAAGCCGGGCAACATGGACCTCGAGCTCGACGAGCGCTTCCGTGACGGCATCTTCAACCTCGACAACTACATTATGCACAAGCCCTTCAGAGACAAGTACCCAGAACTGGAGAAGCACTTCAACGTCATGGACCCGAGCCGGATATTTTGCCACGCCACATCATTCGACCTCGGCACTCCAGCCGCCAGCGGCCGCATTGGCGATGCTCAACACCAGAGCAACGGGTGTGATCCGACTGGATCGCGGGACTTGAGTGCGCTAAACTTTGACTTTTCGGCGTGCCCGGATTGGGCGTTGGACACGCCCGGACCGTTACTTGCAGAGGGCCAAGAAATTCATGATCTCATGCCCAAGAGCACCATGGCTCCGACCAGCACCTCGCAGTGGTTTACGGAGTCGCTCAATTGGGGGTTTGAAGGAGATTTCTTCGCTGCGGATATCGCGTCAACAGATCCCGTCTTCATTGACAACTCGAGAGCACACGTGGTTCCGGACTAAAAAGGTTCTGCGTCGAGGAGCGAAAGCAACCATGGTTGTGTATGTATTTTTATGAAGGGGGAAGGCGCTTGTGTTTCTTGGCATAATAATTTACAATTGAGCAATGGGCTCATTGCGGCGTTGGATTGCTTATGAAGTTGAGAAAGGGAAAACGCGCGTCGCATAGGCACTATCTTTTCGCGTTGGGTGCTGATTCATTGGTGGTGGATCTTGGTGAGCATCGTCGGGTGGGGACGGGGTGGAGTTGGGTTCATTTTGCGCCACCACACGGTGGCTGCCGTAATTGTTAAATTTAGCACAGGGTAGAAACACAAAGAAAAGGCTCTGAAGTCACATTGATCAGCTTCCAATTCATTTGAGTGAAACCAATAAAGCATTGTTCCTATCGCATGCCTTGGAGACTCTGTGTGCTATGCTCTCCGAATACGGGTGGCGAGACGGGGCCTCGGTTTTACGGAAAAGCCCGGCAGAGTGCAGATTGCTAGCCAAACTCAGTCAACGCGCCCAGATGGGGTCCGAGCTCCCGGGTCTAACGACATCGTTTTTGACGACTCGTCACGTTGACATGGTTTGTCAGCGCCGAGGCTGTGGCATTTGAATCAGCGTTTGTGGTTACACGCGACTAGTGAGACAAAGATTCCAGCGAATTGAGGCGTGCGCAGGACCGGGAGCCACTCCATGCAACTATTTTTTGCGCAGAGCATTTGTTGCCCCTGCAGGATCGCTCGAATTGCTGGGCTGGCTGGCACAGCGTCTTGAACCAGTTTAACCCCCCCTTTATCACACCCATCCCACGACCCCGCACGTACTTGGCTTTACGCGTTTTTCTCCCGCCAAAAAATAATATTCGTATTCTCGGATTGAGGCGGAAAAAGTCGAGTCAAGCTGGCATCATTGTTCAATCCTTTGCTCAGCCAACCATGTCAGCCTCTAATTGGAAGGACCGGCTGTCGCAGAAGCAGCTGGCCAAGAAGAGGCTGACGGACAAGATTAACCAGCGGCGCATCAGACAGCAGTCGAAGCAAGAAACGGTGCAGCTGGAGCACCGCCTGAGTCTATTATCCTCTGGAGACAGAGGGGCATTGATCAATTGTCTTCTCGAGGACAATGCAACGCTTCGATCCAAGATCTCGGGGTATCGTTCTGGCATGGAGACAATTGTCAAGACGGTAAAGGATCGCCTTGAGTCCGATGAGGATACCTGTGTGGACCTCGATCTGTCTCACTGGCTTTCCCCGTCTAGATCTGGTGATGCAGATGGCGGACCACCCGACGCCGCGCCCATCAGCTCCCCCGAAGATCAGCACAAGTTGGAAATGGTGCGTCAGCTTGGGAAGCGAGAGTTTGTACGCAAGTCAATATATTTCCAGCTGTCCAAAATCATGGGCCCAGCAAGAAGCTCCTTCTCGAGTATCTCCACCAACGAACTCTTGGAATCCATCATGGCCTGGAAATCGATGCGAGGGTATACGACATGCGGACTACAGCTCCTGTTGGATTGTTTCGCTCTTGACCAAGGACCACCGAGTCTCACAGTCGGTATGTTTGACATTATTTCTCATGCAAGGGCTCCCGTGCTAATTTTTCTCCCTCTTTGTGTAGAACAAATAAATCGGTATGCAGCATCTCGAAATCTCTTTCCAGATATTCTCGAAAACCTGCTATACGGGCGCGATGTACCCGAACCCTCTCCATCCGCGGACGAAAGTTCTTTGGAGCTTTCTGAGATGCAGCGCCAGCGCCGGGCTGTCGCGTTTTGCGCATATTCCTCATGTCGTCCTTGGAGGTCGCTATTCAATTCCCCACTAGAGTATATCGTCCTGTGGTGGGCTGATTACAGGTATTATCTAGTAAGTTTGCTCGCGCGTCAAGGGTTCAATAACATAAACTGACAAGTACAGTTTCTTGTTTTCCCCACCGCGGATAACTACGAAAAGATACCTCCCTGGAGACGTCCAATAGCGGCACAATTTCGACAAGATCACCCTGGGAGTATGGACTCGATGATTTGGTGAGTTCTCCCTCTACACTTTTTACTTTTATCTCGAAGCCACACATACTAACATAAATCTACTAGGCCGAAACTCCGCGCGCATTTCATGAATACTTGGACACAGTATGACCTGGGTGACGTTTACTTGAAGCTGGTGCAGTCATTTGAGATGCACAGTCCTTTGACGGATCACGGGACCGTTTTGCAGTTGACACCCGATATGTCCGATCTAACTGTTAACCTCCTATTCGAAGAGACGATGAACGACGTTGAGAATTTCAAACTTAATGATGTGTTGGAAAGGACATATCCAGAGCTTGCCCAGGTCCTTAACCAAACAAACAATCCTCCACCGTTATCCATGCCAGTCAGCAACAATACGCAAAAACGACCATACCCTTGCCCTAGCAATGAAAATATTCCCAAGCGACGACATTGATTACTTGTAAAGAAATCGAACATTCTTTTTTTTTTTTTTTGTATTTTGTTGAGGCTATCGTTGTGGACTTATCATGTAATGAGGTAGCACAAAATGAATACATTGAGCAGATTTATTATGATCTCTCAACCCATTCACGCTGAGGAAACCACTCTTCCAATGTGACAATGTTGCCGTCGACATCTCCCATGAAGAACCACTGTGAATCACCCCAGTTTAAACATCCTGCGAATGATTAGCCCGGTTTATGCTCCAATGCTAACCAAACTCACCTCGTTGATCCTCAATGTAAATCCTGTGCCCATCAGCCTTGGTCTTTGCCAAGGCTCCTGCGTAATCCTTGGTCTTGATGCAATATTGAGCAATGCCACGTTGTGCCTAGGTCGGCTTGGGCCCTGGTGGTTTCAGGGCTATCCAATGAGAGAAGCTGTCAGCATAAAACTGTCATACAGGTAGAAAACGGACACCCACGGATTGTTTTAACTGGATATCCCATCAGCTCGATGTGCATCTGGCTGCAGTCGGATTCGGCTCGAAGAAACCCAACCTCGACGCCTTCCGTGCCCCCTGACAAATCATAGTCAAAAGCTTCCTGCATTTGTTTAAGAAACACCTCGAATCCAAAAGGATGAAATCCCACACCAGGCCGAAAGTCTACCCCGTGGTCATGCTCCATGCCAAAAGATGTGTAGAACCGTGACGTCTCGCTGTAGTTGGCACAATTTAGCATAAAGTGTAGCCAAGTTCTTGATGAGAATGGAGGCGGCGTCACTTTGGCTGGATCGAATGCAGAGCCTTTGTCGATCTCGACGAGCTCGAACCACATGTCCTCAGGGTCTTTTAGGAGCACCGATTGCGTATTTCCCCACTTGCGATGTACAGTTATGGGCTGATGAAGAATGGCAACGTTTGGGAAGCGTTTCTGCAGTCGATCAAGCTCGGCAGACACGTCCACTATTAGTAAACTGCACCCCCGGGTGCCAACCTGGTTAAAAGGGGCTGGTCATTGTTCGGTCAACTGCAGATTTGACCACTGGAAAAGAATCAAGTGCATATACGGATCTGCAGGAAGGCGCAGAGCTACCGTCTTTTCTAAGTCTGCCTTTTTTACATTTCGAGTCGTGTACCACTCGCTAGGGATATCTTTGGGCGCATGTTAGCCGACTCTCTGATAAGCGACAAACCACGATGGAGTTGAATCGCGGACCTTCTAGGGTCTCGTAGCTTTCGTCTAGAACATAGCCTATGGACTTGTAGAACTCAGTTTGCTTGTCAACAGAGGTGGTGCTTTGGAAGACGGCGAAAGGCGCAATGTATGATGACGTCATGTTGGAAGGTTTGTGCAGGTATTTCAGTCAAGGTCAGTTACAGTATTTGCGGAGACTATGATGAAAAGACCAACGGGTTATTCTATACTTAAATAATTGGCAATGTCCTTTCCGTTTGCATGGACGTGCATGGTGTTGCAGCAGTCTTGGATCGTCAATACACGATGATTCTCAGTCGGAATCACGGCGTGACCGGAGGACAAGTAAGAAGACCGACATACACAAACTCCATCGCTTACTATCTTAGTATCATGTGTTGAAAATGGCGATTTAGCTGAAATTTGGGATCCAATCATGGCACTTCAACGGGTAAGCACAATTGGCGGCATGGCCATGCATGCAGACTGTAACGTGAGTGTGGGTTTTTTACGACACGACGACTCGCGAAACACGACTCGGTAGCAGACCTAATAATAAAAAGGTTTATTGGGATTTTCTCGAATTTGGCATCATTTATAATCCCAAATAGATAATTATTCCATCAGGATCGTGTTATTATTTTGTTCACTTCAGCTCCAATAATCAAACTACTGCTGCAAATTTTGTTCAACGCAGTCAATCATGTCAGGAACCAGAAATGAATCTTCTCCTTCCGAGATGGGACGGTATCGAATCCTTTCTTCTAGTGCAGGGATTCGGGTTTCACCTTTGCAACTTGGTACAATGTCGCTTGGCGGTGCTTGGTCTCAGGCGAGTTCTCTCAACAAACGTCCGTTATGAACTGGTATATTTATGCAACTGAGACAGATGATGGGAAGCGCAGATAAAAATGAGTCGTTTAAGCTGCTTGATGCTTATGTGGAAGCAGGAGGCAATTTTATCGATACTTCTGTGAGTTTGAGTTCCGCATATGCCATTTGATGGAGAAGGACGGAAGTGCTTTGGCTGAAAGAACGGGGCAGCTGATAAAATCCACACAGAACAACTACCAAAATGAGCAAACAGAGACTCTGCTGGGCGAATGGATGGACGAGAGACAGAATCGCGATCTCATAGTTCTTGCTACAAAGTAAGTGTGACATCTTACGCGATACTGGCTCGATGAACAGTGGCTCACCGACTCAATCAGATATACAATGTCACACAGACTACATGAGTCGGGCCCGGGAGCGGCTGTCAATTACTCGGGAAACCACCGCAGAAGTCTTCACATGTCTGTAAGAGACTCTCTTCAGAAGCTCAACACGGAATGGATTGACATTCTGTACCTCCATATGTGGGTGAGTAACGAGTTGATGAATGCCGCCGACAAATAAGCCCATTCTAACACTACCCACAAGTATTGGTCAATTTCCATTGCCGAAATAATGGACTCTCTCCATGTTCTCGTGCTGCAGGGCAAAGTACTGTACCTGGGGGTGTCCGACACACCAGCATGGATTGTTTCAGCGGCCAATGAATATGCCACGTCGCACGGCAAAACTCCTTTTAGCATATAACAGGGACGGTGGAGCATCATGGACCGCGACTTTGAGCGCGACATTATTCCCATGGCCCGTCACTACGGCATGGCATTGGCACCCTGGGGCGTTTTGGGAGGTGGCAAGCTGCAAACCAAGAAGGCAGTGGAAGCTCGCAAGAAGGCCGGCGAGAGCTTGCGGCTTCATTTTTGCGATGCCCAGTCAGCGCGAGAAGTTGAGGTAAGTGAGGCACTCGAGAAGGTCGCGCAGCAGCTCGGAGGTGATGTATCCATCACCGCTGTTGCGTTGGCCTATTTGATGCACAATGCTGGCCGAGTATTTCCGATTGTAGGCGGTCGCAAGGTTGAACAACTTAAAGACAACATACGTTCGCTGGAGGTCACCCTGAATCTAGAACAAATGGCGTTACTGGAAGGCGTCGTTCCGTTTAATGTCGGCTTTCCGGGAAATTTCATCGGGGAGGATCCAGTAATCTCAGGGAAGACCAATCCGTTTATTGACGGATGTGGGCCAATATCTTGGGAGTCAGGTCCAAAGCCCCTTCAACAGGCTTAGTTGTGCAGATTTTCATAACTGTGCGAAATTAGGAATTAGCTGACATATATATAGAGCGGGCTGGAGAACAGAGGATCTGGATCCTAATTAAATTTTGTGAATCTCAGCCAGTTATTAGTTGCCTATGAGGACATCTGTCAAGAAAAGTACGATCATATCAAATAGTTTAAGATCGAAAAGAGTCTGATAGATGGCTTGCAAGCTCGTCGTTGTCGCAACATGGGGTTTGACCGCTGACTTCCCAATTTTCCGTCCCCTCGTTAGCTCATCAGTATGCAATCAGGGTGATACAAAGCTATCTGCGCCTATACCGACTCGGGAATGATCTGTTACCGAGGGCCGGGACACCCTCGGGTTCTATCAAGCGGGGTAAATGGATAAGCGTTTTCGACTCGTAATTTTCTACTTGGGTGTTTTCTTCAGCAAGTGTGGCGGCTACTAGCGCAGCAGCCTTCCGGCACCTATACCTGATTTGACTTCGTGACTGAAAAGTCCAGCATCATGATGCAAGACCATAGCTTGAAATTTTGTTATTGTCCGAATGAATTTGGATGAATTTGGATGAATTTGACACCAAGGCCTGAAGTTACTTGAGGTAATGTAATCTGATTATAGACTTCTTCCATCTGGAGTAAGAGAAGACCGAATTGATTCAAGTACACATATTTATGAAAAAACACGCATAATTCCGACTATCACACTGATGTGAAGAACTTAGAATTGTGGCTGGAACGGAAACTTCTGATGAACAACGTCAATAAGACTTTGAAGCTGCGCACGAACGCGATAGCCACGACTCGTCACACTTGTAACTTCAACGAGCAATCCTGTAGCGCGACGGAAGAGATCTAACGCTTCATTGAAGACACTCCAATCGCAACTGTTTTGAAGAATTAGGGGTCCTAAAGATGATATGACTCCAGAGAGATATGTAGTCGTGGGACAGCGCTCAATGTTGAGGTCTTGTGAGGATGCGTGGTAGAGCTCGATGGCCCGCATTGATGAAGTCGCGATGGTGACACAGGAACTCGATTTCTCATTTTCATCATGAGAGTTGCAGACAGATGGGCGACGGAGGAGTAGTCTAAAGTGATTCGCACGCTAGACAACGTATTAGCCTGTGAAAAGTCTCTGTTATAAATGCCCAGAATATTTACCAAAAGCAGCATCATGGATTGTGAGATTATATAAGGTGGATAGAGGAAGCTGTTGGCATTCGTTATGAACTCTGGTTTCCACTGGAGATGTTCAGGCAACTCCTGAACAAGTTGGAGAATTCTGCTGTCAATTGAAGTCATGAGCTCGGAACTGATAGGATATGTGTTGGTTCCGTATATGGAATCCCAAAGCTCTGAATAGAGTTTCGCCCACTTTAATGTGGCAATATGATACGGCATGGGCGACAAGATGAGACTTTCTGCCGACAAGCTGTCTTCTCCAGGAGGGCTGATGGCAGGAAAGTCGACTGCGATATCCTTGTCTTGGACATGATACGGGGCGCCACAACTCATAGCAATACTTCGGTCTAAATAATAAATACACCAAAATATCCTCTGTTTTAGGTGTATTTCTTCAGGGCTACTCATTGGCAACCATAGCTGTTGGTTATGAAGGCCTTGTTGGACGCAAAGGCGCATCGCAGTGCCGATAGTATCATGGGCCCAGTTATGGCGACCAGCGTAAAGGAGGTAGAGTGATTTCATGAATAGACAACGTGCAATGGTAGTATCGCCAGGATCACTATGAAGAGCATGGCTGAGGAGGTGTTCGGCATGGACAAAATCGGACCACCCAGGCATAGTTTGATCATCGGTCCATACGTCTTTTGTTATCTGCACAGCAGCAAGCATGAGATATACCGATACCATGAACTTGATGCGATCCAGGGTGATGTGCTTCAAATCTGGCGCCGTGTATTTTTGGAAGTCAGCATCAAAGCTATATCGGTCAAGACACGGGTCTACAAGTATTAATACACAAGAACGGCAAGCCGGTATACGAACAGCTAGACTTACAATTAGGGTTGATGAGTGAGAAGTAGGCTTGAACGCTTGATTCTATAGGCCCTCGATCGTCCGAACCCATGACTGAATCCCAAAAGGTGATCTCCGTTATGTAGCAGCTTACTGGATCCAGACACAGTTTGAAGACACAAGGTGGTTGCGCTGTTGTCTTAGATTGCTCTTGATTCACATCCTGAACCGATGGTGTTGAGACATCCCTGGATGACTGCAGTTTTTGGGGTGCTGAAATCTTGTCTACTGCTGCATTTGATTTTGCGGAATCCGTTGAATAGGACTTCTTAAAGCTCTGCAGGGTTTGACTCGGAGAAACAATACCGGCATCTTGAAGTCGCTGAAGCGTGCTTAATATGGAACCTAACTGATCCTGAATGTTCTGGCGCCACGGTTCGTCCTTTGCTGTATTTAGTTCAGATGCTGATGTCGCAGACTCGACATTATCGCTCGCACGAATGGAATTAGAGCGTCTTGACTTAAGTGAGTATTCGCAAACGACATTTGTAGCACTGCAATTCGAACATGGTTTCTCTCCCGAGCACTGTGTTGGTCAGAAAAGCGAGAAAAAAGCTCATCAGAACAGGGAATTGCTGACCTTGGTTTCTCTTTTCTTGCATTCGTCACTGTGTGAGTAAAGTTAGCCAGAAATGAGCAGCCTGGTGCAGACGCGTTGTCACTGACCATGCTTGTTGAACATATCTCATCCGCCTGGCGCCTGTGATCTTTTTTGGCGTCATAAATGTTGCTGCTTTTCTTTTCCTGAACCGGTGAGATTGAAAATAAGAGATCTTCGTGCATTTACTCTGCTCACATGGACATGCGAGGCTAGGTAGTATTTTCGATGGGGAGCTGAATCGAACAATTTCGAATCGTACTTGTCACTAGTCGATGGCAGCCCCCACACCACCAATTCGATCAGCAAGCCGAGTACATGGCACCGCGGCACATCCGGAGGAAGATCAATGGAGAAACCCGGTAGTTCTCTCGATGTTCTGGGGTGCATTGCGGGGTATGTGCGGGGAGAGAGGATGGTTTACATAGCAACACACGCGTGGCTTCTTCGCGCTCCAGCTTGACATTTCTTTCCTCTTGATCTATCAATTAAATTCACTTTTTCTGATTCGCAGTGAATCTTTGAAGCTTTTACACTCAAAGTCGACTCGGTCGTCTCACTAACAGCTCAGAATATGACGAAAAAACAAAGCATAACGGAATCGCTAGGGCGGAGCGCTCCAAAACGTTGCTGGAAAGACAAGCTTACAGAATATCAATTGAAACGCAAACGGGTGGCCGACCGGCGTACGGTACGCGAAAGCCGACATCGAGCAAAAAATACCATTGCTACTCTCCAGGAGCGCATTGAGATGCTCACAAGCGGACATCCAGACAAGCTCGTGGCTAGTCTAATGGAAGCTAACGCCACTCTTGAAAAGGAGAAAGACTTTTTAAGGAGCAGCTTGCAGGCGGTTTATTCGGCTTTGGGAATGGATGGTGACGCGACCTATGATCTGCTTGATCGTCACCGAGAAGCCAATCAAACCGAAAACCCTGCACCACTCGCGACATCAAACCCTCATGAGCCAACAGGGGGGCCTTCACCTTTTCCAATTATTTCTACAACAGTGGATCAATCTTCCACCGGAAACGAATTCACTGATGCCGACATGATCGAGGCAATAATCTTGTGGAAAAGTCGCATGTCGCATCCTCAGGCCGTCTTTGACTTTGCTTCCCAACTGTTCCATATCGATTGCACACCAGAACACTTGAACAATAAGAAACTGAGGAAATTGGCATGCAATCCGAGTATACTTTCCCTACTCATCGGCGCCTTGGAAAGAGATGAGCCACTTCCATCTTCCACGATTGATTCAGACGATGCGCTGGGTGATGCTGAGGATGATGTTGCGTTGGCAAAGAAAGAAATTGCATTATTCGCTTTCGAAGCAATTCGCCCATGGCTGTGCCGATATAAGAGTGGGAAAATCGCTATTTTTTGGGTTCTGTATAGAATCCTCATTGTCAAAAGCCCCCAGACAATGGATCTGGGTAGCAAAATGCTAATGATGACTTGTTAGTTTTTCGTCTTCCCCACACAGGGAAATTTCCAAAAGTGTCCATCGTGGTGTCGCCCTCTCCCATCACAGACAACTCAACTACATCCGGCTTTCATCGACTTGATCCCATGGCATGTTGGCTCCTAAGAACATCGAACGATCACTAGAACTAATCTTGAATAGGCCACACGCTCGAACGTACCTCGTTAAACACTGGGAGAAGTACACGGTGCGCGAGTTTCGCACTGTATTTGTGGCCAACTTTCTTGTCAGCGGGCCAGATGGCGCAGATACCACTGGTATTCTAACTATCAGGTCAAGCGGATGTGAGCTGGAGTTATCTTTGGACTTTTCAAAATGGGTCCATGATGATCACTGCTTGCGCCTTAACCAGGATTTCACAAAAGCCTTCCCAGAGTTCGCTGAACTTGTCGAAACCGTCGTGGTGGATGTGGTGACCGGTACGAATGCAGCCACTTGTAGCACAAAAAAAACAGATGATTTTGTCCAGTTCCCATATTTGGATTTTGCAAATATCTTTTGCTCATTTTCGACTATTGGGGACTCTAACGTCCTCAATATGGCAGTTGATGACCCTTTTGAAGAACTAGAACAAGCTATGGATGTTAGTATCGGCGATTCATTCCTCGAGCTTTATCACTGCCTTCACAAACCAAAGCAGCCGATGTCGATTTCGATAATTGGATTGCGTCCTACGGTCCGCCTGACCTAACATCAGACCCGCGCAGTGGGATTGAATCAATTATAATAGATGTTGAGCTGATAGAGAGCTTCCTGGGAGGTGAGCAGATTGCCGTGGAAGCGAGTGAAATGCGTGGCACTGTCGAAGCTACTCCTTCATCAATACCATCTTCATGTGCCACCATAGCCCAAGGTTATTGGATCGAACCATCATTGCTTCAACGCCCTGGCTCGACAAAAAGCTCATCGGCTGGCCTTGGCTTATTTCATGTAATTTAGAGTCTGGAGATCTTCTTGGCTTGTACTGAAATGCTTTCAGAGGTCATACCTCTAAGCAGATATAATGAATGGATACTTTTGTAATGCTTTTCTGGCTTGTTTCTACTAAGGACACTTAGTGCCAACTTGATAATTTATAAAGCGGTGTAGTCTTCGGCCAGTCTTGAGATATAAGCGCTGCCAGTGTGGCGAAGACTGCTGAGTAACTACGAACATAACAATTCTGCAATGTGTCCATGACCCGGTGTGCAAATAATTGAGTCGGTATTTAAGCCTTCCGCACGCACCGAATAAGATATTTTGCCTGGTTAGCGAGGTGATTGTGCCAGCTCTATGATCTAGCCATATTTACCCTTCAGCTTTGTTATTCGAGGTTTCGTGTATGCGGCCCGCTTATGTCCCATAATACACCTTTAGCCCTGCAAACTCAAATTGATCTTGAGTCTCGCTTGTGCAGCTATGACCATAAAAACTCACCGATTCTGACCAAATGGAGTAAATGTCTGGATCCCAGTAGCCACAGATGATGGCGAGCGGCAAATTTAATACCCACAGGCTAGTCGGATTCGGCAATGCTTCGCAACATTCCGTAACTTCTTTTACCCCAATCTGAGGTGCATTACGTGAATTATTAGAAAATTTAACATTCTCTATTGGGAATGGCACATGTCATCTTCGCGTACAAAACCTCTCTTAATCTCCATTTCTCTTATTCAACAAGCCCTATCCTCTCTCAGCTTCCCAAACGCTACACTCGTCGCTACCTTTTGTATTGGCATCATGATTTTAACCAGAACACTCCTTCACGCAATTTCCGGTCTCAGCGCTCTCACCCCGTTAGTGGCCTCTCGTCCTATCGAGGCAGCCACATGCAATGTTTCCACCCTCCATCATCTACCCGAAGTGAAGAGCTTAGAGAACCTTGTCGTTCGATCTGACGGTGAGATTATTGTCACATCGGCCAGCTCTACATCGGTATATCAACTATCACCTTCCAACAAGAAGTCCCACAAACCGGTGCTTCTAACCCAGGTGCCCGATATTGGCGGTCTTTTTGGAATTACCGAGTTGAAGAAGGATGTATTTATTATTGCGGGTGGTAATTTTCTTACCACTGGCATTGGAGGTGGCGTATTCAAACTGGACATGCGTCAGTTTAAAATGACACCAGATGGGTTTGTAACCCGACCACTAGTACTATCCAAAGTTGCCTCCATGCCGTCTGCAGTTTTATTCAACGGGTTAACTCGCCTATCAACCTATGATGACTCCAACATTCTGGTGGCGGATTCTGTTTCTGGAACCATCACTCGCGTAAACGTTGATACTGGCGCCTACGAGGTTGTCAGTCAAGACCCAATGCTTTCCGGAACTGCCACCCCCATCCCTGTCGGCGTCAATGGCATTCATACCTACAAGAATTATCTGTATTTCACCAACATGGATATGGGGCAGTTTTCTAGGATACCGATAGCCTTATCTACTGGTATTGCTACAGGACCCGCCGAAATAATTATCAATGGCACGCTCCTAGACGCCGACGATTTTGTTTTATCAAAGGAAGGAAACAAGGCATGGATTGCTGGGAATGACCCACAGCGCCTCTGGGAAGTGGATATTTCTAATAAAATGGCCCGAGTTGCTGTTGAATTAGATTTATTGTCTGCAGCCTCTGCCGTTGCATTTGGCCGTGGTCAACATGACCGAAATGATCTTTATATTACTGGGACTACAAGTGGGGCTGCTAATACTACGGTTGGCGATGTTCTTATAGTGCAAGGTGCTATAGCCTGATTGCTATATATTTAGTCGTTTTGATAGTTGGTATATAAGTGTCCCGCTAGATGACGCTTGTCCTGTAGGAAGATCCTTTTGTTGGTTTAGTGGCGACAAGTCTGAATAATGCTTTAACAGTACCAAAATGCTTTGAGACCCTGAAATGTCTCACCATGCAAAAGAGCTAGGGATAGGGTGATTAGTCTCTTAGTCAGGGCTATTTATAAGACTATACATATTTTTAGACATGGTTTGTATGCCACTATTGCGGTCTGGTTCCTGGATCACTAGGTTGAGCCTGCCACTTTCTTTTTCATGAGAGATGAAAAAAGCCGGCGAAGACATTCCGCCACATCGAAAAGTGGATCATTTCCACAATTGGCGCCGTCACAGAAACTATCGAGTGCGCTCATGCGGGCCGTTCCTATCAAAGTAAACGCCATTCAACAACTATTTAAAATGGTTATTGATGCTAGCCAAGTGGTGTGCTGAGGCCCATCAAGTGGCGCGCTAAGATCGTACTTCAACGTGATTTTCCAGAAAGGTGGCTGGGGATCTCGCACGAGACCGAGGCTAAAGTAGTATCTAGATACCTAAGGCTTTATTTATAAATTGAACGGCTCTCGCTATATACATCAATTTATATCCAACTCAAAGCTCCGTATTGCATGGGCTTCTTTCCGTGATTTCCCTCCAAATATGCACATATTACCCTTTCACTTCATGTAGGTGCGTTTCAAATTGCAACATGCAAAAATGTGCAATCTCAAGCTAACGTCATTTTACCTAATGACATCATCTCTATTGATTTGTCAGTCTAGCCAGCACCAGTCACTTTAGGTCACTGCCATGTCTGTCGGGCGTTACGACTCGTTCTTGGCAGCATTGACATCGCCGTACGAGTAGCTTCTTACGACAACACGAGTACTCACACTATTTCTCGGTCGTCAGGGAAATGGCACGGCGAGAAGAAGACCTCCCACCAAAGACCTTTTTCTGAACATCTCAACACAGGCTGCATTACCTGCCGCATAGTTATTTGGTCATCATCAACATCCCAACTTCAACTAAATTGTGAAGCACAATGTTGTCATGGATGCAGGGCCATCTGCAGTGGAGCCGACGGTAACCGCGCCTCACCGGCGACGTAAACGTGCATGAATGGCTTGTCTTCATTGTAGGGCGAGGAAGGTTAGGTGCGATGCCTCCTTGGGAAGAGTACCCTGTATGAACTTCCATTTGGATAGCGTCGCATGCATCATCAAAAGGCGCTACTCAAAAAAGCGGTAAGTTCGAGTATCTTTCCCTCACCATCACAACTAAGCAACGCAGTGGAGCCGCAATAGAAATTGAGGAGGGTGGAATTATTCCATCGACCCAAGCGCCTCAAGATGCGGTACTAAACTCGGCTACTAGAGTCACCGAATCATTAAATACGAACCCAGTAGTGCATCCGGAAATAGATTGGACGGGAACAACAGAGGACATGCAGGACATGTTCAATCAGTCAAATCCAGGGTCATTCGATGAGAATTTGATGGAATATCAGATAGCAACGTCAAGCCCATCTTACGCTCTGCAGACTTTGTAGATGAATTCGATCGAAGCACTGTTTATAACTCAGCCACTAAAAAACGTCTCGCAGAGCTGCTGGAACAGCTAGTTCAATTCTGTGTCGTCCTAACAGATGTTCTAGTCCTTGTATTTCCCCTTAGCGAGGGGCCTTTGCGGGGATATTACTGGAGACCAGAAGATAAGGATGACATTCCGGAATGGAGACTTTCCTTGAAGAGATGGCACAGAGATGTGATATCAAGGTTCCCGCCAATACCTGAGGCTAACAGTGACGGGTCAGCCTGCAAAGAATCCCAGCATGATTCGATATTACTTTACACGAATCTACTATACATGTATTATCAGTAAGTTAGGGTAAATTCTGTGATGAAATCAACGGCTTACAGTAGACAGCTCTTCTAGAGTGGTTCTTGGGCACTACGAGGTTCTCCGCCACACTTTGAACCAATCCACAGCGGGAATAGATTCTCTTCTAGCTGAAGACTCCGAGTCTATTATGAATTGCCGACATGAACTCCGAGATGCATCTCTTGGTGTCACAAAATGCCTGAACCAACTCCTCCGCCAGCAACTGGTCCGCTGGCTTCCTCTGAGCGCGTAAGATCCACTTGCAAGAGTTTTCAGGAAGTAATCTAACCAACTACAAGTGTTGCATGTAAGGTCCTCCCTCTAGTGCTTCACATTATTGATGCCAAACTTTCCGCAACTTCAAATAACTCCAACCCGAACCAGGGGATGATGGATGCTACGTATCGAGGCAATGATAAGCAACATCGCCTGAACGTTCTTATTGAAGCAATGAAAACATACCGATCACAATATGAAGCCGTTGATTCAATCACAGAGACGACTCGACATATAATTCACCTGGCGCAACTTGATGCATGTACAGCTGGATTCGGAAATTACCCTGTATCAACGGATTGGTTAGAGATGTTGAATCTGCAACCAAGCTTCTACTTGCGATTGGTCTTGACAATGGATTTGAGTCTAAGTAAAGGCAGGCTCGTGGAAGGGAGCAATTTTCCGGCAAAGCTTCGACGGAGATTTGAATTCGCCACGTACCCAAGAGAATAATTATTCCACGAGTGCGGCTCGAAATATACAAATCGCAAACTTGGAGAAAACAGATAGTTTCCTTTACAACACTAAATTCAGTCACAAAAGAATAGGGCATTTGGACAGAGAAGTTGGCCTACCGCCTTCGGTAGATGAGACGTTACTGAGCCCGGATGACGGCGTGGAAAATTTCCAAGATGATGAAGATTGTTGCCAAGAGCTTCAAAGTCCGACTGAATCACCGCTGGAAGAGCTTTTGGCAGACCTAACGAACAATCATAACTCGTTTCAGGTGCAAGACAATTCATCAAATCATGCCGCTGGGGAAAAAACGTCGCTGGACGTGTTGGATTACGAAGAGAGTCTCAAGTGGTTGGATGCGGCATTGCATAACATGGACTAGCCCTTGATCCATTTTCCAAGGTTAAATTATTTGGGGAAAGGATTCAATGTTCCAAAACAAATCCTTATTGGGTTCTTCAAACGAATGTAATTACAAAATGGGACTGCTAGTCGATTGAGACAACTATACGTTGTCAATATTATTAATTAAATAAGCACATTACAAAATCGGGCAAATTCTCTTCTATCTACAGTGTGAGCCCTTCTATTGTGTGCAAAGTCAAAGCATTCGCAAGAAGAAAAAGGTTTATCGGCCGCAATGTGCCGTAGCAGGTTTAAGCCTTTGACAAGGTTCCAGCGACCTTCCTTTGGCGGGTTTCAGTTGGCTCGATCCACCGCTTGATTAGTATTAGATACAGGGGCTGGACGAAACATTCCACCACATTCATTGCCAAGTCAATGACGCGTTCTTTGTAAGTATTGGCAATGTACTTGATTTTCTTGATCGCTTTGATAAGTAAATCGCTCTGTAATGCTTTTTTATGCATTGTATATTTATGTCATGTGCTGTTTCACTCTACTCACATTGCAGATCTCTCAATGTTATAAAAATGCGCACCTCGCGTCTCTTCGGGGCTTAATCTTTGTATCTTCGAACCTTGTAATCATCCAACCACTTATCCTCAATAATTATTAATTGGGATTCCTGCACCTTCTTCAAGTATTCATCCTCTGGAACATTTTTGTAATCCTCTCTATCGATATCGACAAATCCTTCTTCCGCTACAGATCGGGGTGTAATCATCAAGGACCGGCCTGGCAAAGGTAAGTGTGTGTACTTGGTCGCCTTTATTAAGGTACTCACCATTCATTTCCCGATCCGTTGCAATTCTCAACATGCATTTAGCCACGTCTACTTGCTCGCCAAAGTCAATTCCCCGATCAAGAAGCCACTTTTCGTACTCTGCAGACCGAATAGCGCTCTTGATCCAGCATGGCGCCACATAATTGATGCGAATGTTTTGCTCGTGGCTTGAACGTCTGGCAGTTCGCATGAAACCCCTGAGGCCGTATTTTGTCGCAGTATATTCCCAATTTCCCTGCAAGGCATAACATCAGCACAATGCCATTTTTACGCGAATGCCCACGTACTGGTGAATCAATCCACGCCACCATGCTACCAGTAATAATGAAACAGCGATCGCGATCTTGGCTCACTGGTTGCTTGCGAAAGTAGTGAACTGCAAGTTTCCAAGTGTAAAACGTCCCATCCATGTTGACTCGAAGGATGTTGAGATCAGGCTTGGTTGGTTCACCAGCAGGGTCTATAACTGCAAGTTAGAAATCGGTTTAGAGGCAGTTAGTTTTCTTTGCTAGGAGCTGATAAAAAGTCGAACGACAAAGAGGGAAAATATGCAAATGCAATATTACCTACCATCCAGTGTCCATAGACTATCGCCAGAACTTCGACTGATGCCTGCATTGGCGATGACAACATCGACACTTTTGCTAGGACTATGGTTCTTTGCCGTCTCAAAGAGATTCTTTTGTTCATCCCAGTTTCGAATATCGCACTTTACAAAGGTGCATCTTGGACCCTCGGCATTCAACTCGGCCTCTATAGATTTACCCCTTTCGTTGACATCGGCGAAAGTGACAAAAGCACCAGCCTCGACAAACTCCCTCACACAAACCTCACCTATACCATTAGCACCACCAGTAATGATGACGGATTTTCCCTGGACGGCCTTGGGATCGGGGCTGGCAGTGTGGTCTATCGGGCCATTGTATCTGTATCGCTCCATGATGAATAGAAAGTCAATGCTCTGATTCAATAATATTGATTCTGAAAACTATCGCGTTGGTTCGAGCAAATAAACTAACAATTAAAAATGCACCCGGTGATTCATCAGCTTGATAGGTATTCTCGCCAAACACAGCAGCCAAAAGTGGCTTGTGATGCTGTCCGCCAATCCCGGTTACAACCCCGCATCCCACCCCGCAACCAGGCGCGTGACACGGATCATGGCCGGCGGTCGGCAACTCCCTTTTAGGATAGCCGGCCACATTGTTGCAGGCATTTCCTCGCCTGGCACTGACTACCATGATTTTACCTGGGAGCATTGGATGGCGGCTTTGACTAGACAGTGAGGCACAGCCGAAAATGCGTTGGCCTTGCCGCGAAACAATTCATTTGCCGAAGCCTCTGGCCCCTGTTGCAATGGTGTCCGGCAGTAGCTGTCTACAAACTGCTCGCCGGAGGGCAGCATAATTTAATAGCAAAAATATACTAAACTCGCTGGGTTCAAAAGCCTCGTGGGAAACAATTGCAGCTTTTTTACGTGCGCTCCTTGAATCAATTTTATTTCGTCCCATTGCTGTTACACATTCTTCCAGCCATGACTGCCCCCGTCGAGCCCCCAGTCACAAAACCGGTCCTGCCCAGGGTGGCAGAGCCAGCTCCTACGCCAGCAACGGAGCTCCCGGAAATTGTCACCAACACAGACACCTTCCGGGAGAGCGTCGATGAAGACGCGGATGAGGCGACCCAGGATCCCTTTAAGCTCCGCTCCAAATTTGCGTATACGCCCCGCAAAATCAAAGTCATCACAATTGGAGCGGGGTTTTCGGGTTTGTTAATGGCACACAAATTCCAGCACCGGTTTCCGGAGATGGAAAGCATTGTCGACCACACCATCTTTGAGGCGCGAAGTGATATTGGAGGTACTTGGTTAGCAAACGACTACCCCGGTGTTCAATGTGATGTTCCTGCGCATATCTATGTCAGTCTCATGCAATATTTTCCACATTGATAGCCGTCATCATCTAACCCTGGATAGGCATTTCCTTTTGACCCAAACCCAAATTGGAGCAGGTTCTATGCCAGTGGGGGGGATATTCTCGCCTACATGAAAGCCACTGTAAAAAAGTGGAATCTTGATCGCGATCTTCAACTCAACACCAGAGTCATTGGCGCTAAATGGCAAGAGGACCTGGGACAGTGGAAGGTGACAGTGGAGCATGCCGGTCAACAGAGAGATGAATATTGCCACGTTCTCATCTCAGCTCAAGGAGTTCTTGTGTAAGCTCATCCCAATTATTGCAACTCAACGCTAAACAATTACAGGCACGAGTCATGGCCCAGTATTCCCGGGTTGGACACATTCAAGGGCCAAATCACACACTCCGCGAGTTGGGATCACAGCTATGACTACTCCAACAAACGAATAGCCGTGATTGGCAATGGCTCATCGGGCATTCAGATAGTCCCTCAAATGGCCAAACTTCCCGGAACAGATGTGACAAATTTTATTCGTGGGCCGTCCTGGGTGTATTATCGAGCACCACCTTCGAAGCATCTTGGCAGAGACGACGATGATCCCAATCCCGCGTACTCGGCAGAGGACAAGGCCAAATTCCAGGACCCTGAGCATCATTTGCAGCATCGTAAGGGCATCATTTCAAGAACCAACAAATCTTTTTACATTTTCAGAAAGGGTGAGAATAACGACAAGGGCATGAAACTAGCGGCCGAGCAGATGGCCGAGAAGTTGAATCACGACCCCGAGCTATGCCGCATGCTGATTCCAAAGTGGGAGCTGGGGTGTCGACGCATTACCCCTGGGCCGGGCTACCTTGAGTCATTCTTGAAGTCCAATTGCCATCTCACCAACAGCCCAATCACAAGTATAACTGAAACTGGAGTCTGCACCGCCGACGGAAAGGTGCATGAATGCGATGTTGGTAAGTTAAGACGAAGCATCTCCACTCTCTTCTTCTCCTCAACCAATGTGATGTTTTGTGAATCGCAGGGGCTAATTCGACATTGATAGTGATTTGCGCGACCGGTTTTGATGTTTCATTCAGGCCACGCTATCCAATTGTCGGCTTGGACGGCGTAGATCTTCAAGAAAAGTGGAAAGGTGATCCAGAATCCTACATCTCAGTAGCGGTCCCGTCAATCCCCAACTATTTCATGATGATGGGGCCCAACTGCCTCGGTGGTCACGGCTCACTAGTCGAATCATTGAACTGGACAGGCGACTACTTTGTCAAGTGGATCAAGAAGATGGCCACAGAAGACATCAAGTATGTGGTGCCAAAAAAGGAAAAGGTCGACGCTTTCATCAGATATTGCGATCAAGTGCACAAGACCTTGGTTTGGAGTGGAGGGTGCAAAAGCTGGTACAAAAAGGGCACAGTGGACGGCCGAGTTACAGCATTGTTTGGCGGGAGCGCTCATCTTTTCAACCGCATGCTGGGAGATATTCGTGCCGAGGATTTTGAAATTACCTATAATACGGCCAACCCATTCCGATTCATGGGGAATGGTTTTACCGCCTTTGAGATGGATCCCGAAAGCGATCTTTCTTGGTATGTTGAAAAGGCAGAAACATTAGCAAACTAGAACTATTTTTGTGGTATTTTTCAGAAGGTTTCATGATATAAACTCGACATTGAAGTTCATCATTTGCATTTAGTCATGACAATGCACTTCTGAAGGCGTGACACGGAGGGGAATGTTCTAAATCCAGGCTACAATCCAACGTTGTCACCTATTATACCACCTGATTATAATTCGCCAAAGTTCATAGATACAAGTGGATATTCCGGGAAGAATGGTTCTAGCAGATCATGGTAGTGATCAAACAGTTCCTCCTGAAACATGACATTCTGAGGAGAAGGTAATGACGTTGCGGGAGCACCAAACTCCTTGTCTGCCAACAGAAACTGGGCAATCTGGCTAGTAGATCGCGTTACAAAGGGAAAGAGAGCGGTCCAGTCAAAGCCATCACAAATATCAGCAGCATCGTGAACATTGGTCCCTATCCCACAAGATTCCTCGCCCAATAATACAGTCTGTTCAGAGGCTCTGGTCTCGGGCAGGCGCACCATGGTTCGAGGCAACTTGCGAAGTCTCTCAAAGCCTTGTCTTATCACGTTCGCAGATGCCCACATTTGTTGCAACTGGCCTACAGCCTGTTCCAGAATATCAAGTCCCTCTTCGGCTTCTTTGGCCAGTTGCGTGATGCGGCTCGCTTGGAGCAGAGCGATAAAGGCGGTCCCGCAGTACCAACAAGTTATTGCCATTAGAAATCGTGCATTTCCTCGCGATAGGATATCCCGGAGTATCCTTGCAATACACGATGCTGCCAAGAGTGCTGGAGGAAGCGCTTGGGGCAGGCCCGAGGCTGACTTTTGAAGATGCAGTATGATGACGGTCGTTAAATATGGAAGATGGAGCTGATGCACGTCCCGATCGAATGACTCTGTCGTCTCTGAGCCAATGGGCAGCTGGAGCTCTGCCGGCAGGTCGGTAACCCAATCGACTAGCTCTTGTCTTAGCAAGGCAGGGAATGGGTGCATATTTGAGCTCACAGATCGTGATAGAACCTTGGAGATCTTTCCAATTATGCCACACAACCGAACCCAGTGGATGAAGATTTGACCTTGCTTCTGAGCGCGAGAATCAGTTGGAAAGTCGGATAACTGAGTCTCCTGGATGTTCATATCGTCTGGGTCTATTATGCAGGGCTTACTTTGACATAAAGAAGTAAGACGCTCCCGAGCCTTTACATGGTTAGCGGCGAGGAGTACTTTTTAAATTGAACGACTTGACTCACAAACACAGTCCACCATATCCGCCTTCGAAGACTCAAATCCAGCCCGCTTCTAAGTATATTCCCTTCGGCTGGTTCGCGATGAATATTCATTTGCTGGGCGTGTCTGATGATGACTGATGTCCACCACCAGGACGAATGGCGATGAGCCGTTGAGGGCGGGCGTGGTGCCCACCAGTAAAAGAGGGCAATGGACCTGAGTGCCATCAATGCATCTGCTTCCTCATCATTGTAGAAGATGATGCGAGCCTTGTCGTAACACGCTGCCGGTCCCTCGTGTCGGACCAACGGTGGCTGGATGTGACTGGCTGCCAATGCGAGGGCATTGGTGAGCATGGGGGATTTTCCCAAGTCATCAGGCAGAGTTTGGCGATCCAAGACTGGGCACCAGGGATAGCAGTACTCGAAATACGTCTCAGAGAAACTCTGCAACAGTTCTCGCTGTCGAGGGTCCGACTTCTGTACCCCCGAATCAAGACTGGCCACAAATTCCTGCTGCTCCGCGTCAAACTGGTTTTCAGGTCCATACACCTGAAGGAATCCCGTGTCTAGGTCCCCATTATGGCTGCGGCCAGCACCCTCAGTCGGCGACGTACTTGCTTGGGTCTGATTCAAAGGCCGGGGTTCCGATTGGGCCCCATACAATGATGCATCTGTAGCACCTTGAGGACCATCAACCCGCGATGGCGAGTGGTCGCCAGAAGTCGCGTCACCAGTACCATTAGTCAGCAGCTCTCCATCAATTGCATCTCCACGACAGGCATCTCATCAGCATGCGAACACGGCATTGCATAGTTGGGGACAACATACCACCAGCGGCAATGGCATTTATGGCATCATCATCTTGATTGGACAGTCTTCGACGCTGCTTGCCCCTCTTGGACGGTCGGAGCTGGCAATCTCGATCCTGTCCGTCGCAAGTAGAACATCTCGCGTGGCCCTGCGAGGTCCGGCTCTATCCAACGCGCGTCAACACCGCCTCACGCCGGATGCTGTTTCAGTGACTCGGTAATACCTGCAAATCACACTTGACCTTTTTGGAGTGGCAAAAATGACACACCAGCTCGGCACGCTTCCGCTTTGGTTGACGCGCTCTAAAGTGGAGCCAGTTGCCGACGAGTTCTGTCATTGCCGGCAAAGATGAACACGCTGCAATGAATCAACTCTTTTTTTTCGATAAAGACAGTTTACCGAAATAAGGGCCTGGCAAAGGTTGAAGCCGAGGTAGCCGACCTCCGGCTATCCCGGACCGCGTGTCGATACGCGCGAATGCGGGGAAGGGCGAGCGCAGGCCGGCTAAATGAGTTAGCGTTGGGGGGAAGATGCGCGGAGAGATCTCACATCGGCTTAGCTCGGAGTCAAAATGGACTTGGCATTACAAGTTGACATTTATGCTATGGTTCTAGGTACAAAGTTAAGAAAATACACTATAAGTTGCCTTTTCTTGTCGGACACCGCGGGCGGGCGAAAAATACCGGTACACTAGATGCATGGTGGAACTTTGAGGTTTAGTCACAGCTCTGCCACATGAAAGATCAATGAAAAGAAGGAAAGAAGGAAATTAGGTTTGAACAACATGATAGACAAAACCCGCATATTATTTCGTTTGAGATAGTATATCGTGAAGTGACTTGGGACTAGATGTGACTACATTCAAACATCTCTAGGGTAAGCTGCCCACAAATCGTACACCGCCAACGTTACAATGTTATGCAGTTTTGACAGAGCCCCACAGGCGCGTCCTCGAGGTTCCAAGGGTGCCCAGTCTTTGGCATCTGCAATGTCGATTTTACTTTTTACTTTTTAAACACCCTGCGAATCTTAATTGGTTCATTTCGCACATGCTCGTTTATTTTGGTTTTTGTGTTTTCTTTTTCTTCATATTTCAAGGTGCGACTAGGGAGGCTCAATGACGCGTAAATCCACCCTAATTTCCCAACGCGAAATCATGTCTCTGTAACAGCGGTGTCGAATCTACAGGACGAGATGGCCAGTTAGAGTATGTATCTAAATTGTGCGTTCTATTCAAGTCAGTAAACATGTTCTATACCGAATAAATTTTATGAAACACGTACCTTCTTGTCTGTGAGATCGTCCTCGTATGCGTGATCAAAGCCCTCTGCACCGGCCTGATCGCGTTGGCGATTTGTCCACAAACACAGCCCACGATATACCATTGCAAAAATGCCAGCAACCAAGGACGTAACGACGACGACTATAAAACCTGGAACATAGCGGGGCGCGTCTTGTTTCTTAAAAACCAAGGGCCCTACAAAATTGCCTGTCATTTCGAAACATTAGAAGTGCACATCCTGGCAAGACGACGTACTGACCTAGACAATATCCGATGTACAGGCCAGAGGAAGCAACAGAGCGCTTGGTGTAGCCAGCCGTGTTCGCAATTTGCAAACCCATCAACACTGCATAGCCACCACCTACCGATGGCAAGATGTAGCAGGCAAAAAGTAGGGCACCGGTCGCCGTCTCAGGGAGGAGCCAGAGGAGGAGCGCAGCCAACGTTGTGCCCAACTGAGCTACGAGAACCATGTATGTCCTGATGTTTTTATATCGGTATGCCAGGTACGGCATGAGAAGTTGAACGGTTCCTGCGTAAACACCAGTTGGTATCAATAAAAGGAGTGAGTTCAGAGTACTGAAGCCGAATCCATTGATGATGATGGGAACAAAGGTCGAAATTGGTCCATTGGCAATCATGGACAGAAATGCAATGGAAAAGACGGTCCAGAACTTGGGGTCAAGCAGGAGCTCCCAGATCTGAGACACTTTGAGATGAGTATTACGAACTCCAGAGTTGTTGGTCTTGAGTCGCGCAACAAGAATGTATCGCTCCCTTTCATCAAAACCCTTGGCTCGGACGGGATCGGGAGGTAAGACGAACAACAAAACCATGCCCCATACGATGGTGAGTCCGCCGGCAAAATAATACATATATTTCCACGATGATTCTCCCCCATTTATTTGACCAAAGGCATAGTTGATCAATGGGGAGAAGATGGAAACATAGCCAGTGCAACTATACCATATTCTGTGCTTGTTAGCGGGGTATTGAAGAGGATCTCTAGGTGTTTTACCCCATTCGCATAGCTTGCTCATTCTTTTTATAAAAGCTGCCCTGTATTTGTGAGCTTGAGAGTTGGATGTTAAGCGGGAGTACTTACGACAATAACCATGAACATGGGGCTGATGCCGCTTTCTAAGAGTCCGAGAAAGAAGCGTTGAGTGTAGAGTGTTTTGTAGTCGGTGCAGACAGTCGTTAGTATGAGACAGAGCCCCCAAATCGTCACGATCGCGGATGCAACGCGTTCGATGGGGAATCGCTGAGCGAGTATCATGGTAGGATAGGCGCCAACAATGAATCCTAGATAAAAGATTGAAGCCGAGAATGAGTAACGATCTCCCATCAGGAGACCGAGGTCTTGTCTCAAACCAAATAGCGCCTGATGACATGATTAACGGGATGATGGTATTTGGGAACAAGCCACCTACTGCCTGAGAAAGCATGGCTTTGTCATAGTATTGAAGCCCGTATGTTGCACAAAGCACAGGCATTAACCTCCAATCAAGCTTGCGTCGCAGCTTTTTCTCCTCAGCCTCAGTCCACGTTTCCGCGCCTTGATAACCTTGCAAAACTCGGACCGCCTCATCTTTGTGGACAGTGTCAATTGCTGGGGCACTCTTGACAGAGCCGCCATCGGCTGCCTTCTCGGCATGCTGGGCGGGAATATCTTTTTCAGATATTGACATTATCGATGATGTCCAACTTTGGTGTGGTTTGTTCAGAAAGCCTAGACAGTTTGACAAAGTTAGGGTGGGACCCGGTCTTTATGCACCACAACACCAGATATACCCCACGGGGAAGACATCTGGGATCGATCTGTGCAGGTAAGAATATGGGGAACCTGCGTCACCGGAACAACACGTCTAATTTCGAAATGCATACTACGTTGGCAGCGGCCAAGACTTTTTTTTCGGAGACACTTGCGTTGGGGTTGACTGGGCGCTTTGCCCGAGTAAGGTTACCGAGAGTATTACCGAAAGGCTGATGGATACGGCGACCTGCATTGCGTCTGTTCTACGCCATACCCCAAAAGGGCACTGCAACCTTAGCGAAAGATATTACGAGCTCATGGGCACCATGTCGGTGGCTTTTATCTTACCAGCCCCTTGTACCAGACAGATTTCTCTTCATCTTTTCCACCGAAATAATTACTCGGGAATCCTGGTGTTATCTCAAGACAGTTGCCCACTATGCAGAGTGCCCCCGAAGTCGTAATTCCTAAAGGATCAGCATTGGCGGCTGTAAAGTTGATCAATCCAGTAAATTTCGGGCCTGCAATTATTCAGAGATTCATGGCTCCCCCGGTTCCGGGGCTGGAAACGTTCAAATCATGCCCTTCATTTTCCTTTTTATTGGAGCACCACACGGGCCGAAAACTGGTCTTTGATCTGGGAATTAGAAAAGACTTTGAAAATTATGCACCATCCATAACCGAGTATCTCCCAACTACAAAATACGACATTGACGTGGGGGCAAATGTTGCAGACATTTTGCAGGGACATGGCATTTTGCTAAGCGATGTCGAGGCGGTAATTTGGAGGTTAGTTAATAAAAAAAGCGAAATTAAAAAAAGAACAGGAAAAATTCTAACTATGAAGCGGTCAGTCACTGGCATTGGGACCATATTGGTGACCCGTCAACCTTTCCAAACACAACCGACCTAGTCGTTGGCCCAGGGTTTAAAAATGCTATGCTTCCGGGAGCTCCGGCCAATCCCAAGTCGAGTATATTGGAGAGCGACTACAAGTAAGCCAAGATTATAGTATACCTGGATGCAATTTACAGAGCTAACGGACGGGAAGAGATCGCAACTTGCGTGAAATAAATTTTGATGGGCCACAGTCTTTGAAGATTGGGAAATTCCCCGCGTACGATTATTTTGGAGACGGGTCGTTCTATCTTCTGGACAGCCCTGGCCATGCGGTCGGACACCTCTGCGGCTTGGCAAGGACGACCGAAAGCCCAGACACCTTTGTCCTATTAGGTGGAGATGTGTGCCACTACGCTGGCATCTTTCGACCATCCAAACATCTTGCTCTCCCAGACAGTATCGAACCTCACCCGTGTCGCCCAACCGAGAACGCAGTCTTGTGTCCAGGAGACGCCTTTGCCCGACTGCAGCAGTCTCGTGGCAGGTCCCCGACCGACAGCCTTTATGACTTGACGTTTGGTCTAGATTTAGAAGAGGCAAAAAAGACGACAGGCCACCTGCAAGAGCTTGACTGCAACGAGGACATTTTTGTCATCGTTGCCCATGATTCTACGGTGCGCGACGGTGTACCTCATTTCCCGCAAAGCCTGAATGATTGGAAGGCCAAGGGGTTTGGAAAGACTTTGAAGTGGGCATTTCTTGGAGATCTTGAAAATTGTTGGAAATCAGAAGGCCTTGAATAGGAGTTTAGATGACGTAATTGAAACCATAGCTATCTCAATCTCATTGATCTTTCGCCCTTCTTTTCTTTCGAGAATACTATTCCGCACATGTTTTGCAGTCCCGACCATCAATCTCTGACACCAGTGATGCATCCATTACCCCGCCGCTAGGCCCCTTAGCTCCGTCGGCAGTGGCATGGCTATCCTTCTTTGGTAAGGCGGGTAATGATCCCCGCATTTGGACTCGGCCGGCTCGCAACGGTGTTCACACCGCCGACCGAGGCAGGTCTAGGCACCTTGTCAGCAACAGCAGCTATTCAAATATTAATTCATAGCATGTAGTTGTGTGAGAAAACGCCCATTCAACTCTTAGCCGTAAAGCAATCGCGATGCCCTCCGCCACAGTTACCAACGGGGAACACTGGCTTCCCCATAATGACCTTGACTACGATGTATTAATTATTGGCGCTGGACTCAGCGGAATATTCAGCCTGCACCGGATGCGTGAGCTAGGCTTGAGAGCGCGAGTTATTGAGGCTGGTTCGGCTGAAGGCGGAACGTGGTATTGGTGAGCGACAGCAGTGACACTCCGGCCAACGCGAGATTAACGTCAAACAGGAACCGGTACCCTGGAGCTAGATTCGACTCGGAAAGCTATTCCTACATTTTTTCATTCTCTCAAGATGTTCTTGACGAATGGAATTGGACCGAACATTTCGCACCTCAACCAGAGACACTCAAGTATATCCAGTTTTTGACGGAAAAGTTCGATCTCAAAAACGACATGCAATTTGACACTCGAGTGAAGTCGGCACATTTTCAAAAGGATACCTCCTCGTGGCTTTTGATTGATGAAGATGACAATAAATACACGTCTCGTTTCATCATCACGGCAATGGGCATATTGAACCAACCCACTCTTCCCAACATTCCCGGCGTCAAGGACTTTAAAGGAGAAGCTTGGCATACTGCAAGGTGGCCAGCTGATTCGTCTAGTCTGGAGGGGAAGCGAGTGGGAATTATCGGGACTGGCGCAACAGCAATTCAGACCATTCAAGCCATTTCAGACAAGGTTGGACACCTAACGGTGTTTCAACGCACACCCAACTGGACCGCCCCCCTGCGGAATCGCAAGATAAGCCCCGAAGAAATGGATGAGATTCGAAAAAAATACCCTGAAATCTTTCGCCAGTGCCTCGAATCGTACGCGTGCTTCATTCACGTTGCTGATCCAAGGAGCGTTTTTTCAATGACGGAAGAGGAACGCCAGGCTCACTGGGAGAAACTATATGCACTTCCAGGATTCGCCAAAGTATTGAGCATTTCCTCTGATATATATACCGACAAGAAGGCGAATGAGCTGTACAGCAACTTTCATGCAGCGAAAATTCGAGAAAGAGTGCATGATCCAGAAGTGGCCGAGAAGCTGATCCCCAAGAATCATGGTTTCGGCACTCGAAGAGTCCCTCTGGAGAGTGGATACTTTGAAGTGTTCAATCAACCCAATGTCAAATTGGTAGACGTTCGAGAAGACCCGATCTCCATGATTACAGAGACTGGTGTGCAAACTGGGAAAAACTTGTACGAGGTGGATATTTTGATTTATGCAACTGGATTTGATGCTGTGACTGGATCGTTCAACGCTGTTGACTTCCAGGGACTCAACGATACAAAACTCAAGGATGTGTGGAACGACGGAATCAGAACCTACTTGGGTCTTACTGTCAAGGATTTCCCAAACATGTTTATGGTTATGGGACCACACCAGATGTTTGGAAACATTCCTAGGTCCGTTGTTTGTTATTCCTTTTGTGCTTCACCCTGCTGACATCATTTTAGATCCATTGAGTACGCCGTGAATTGGGTTAGCGACTTTATCCGATTTGCACGCGATAACAATGTGACGTTTGTGGAGGCCACCGACAAAGGAATGGATGATTGGACCACTCATGTCCATGAATGTGGACAGGGTTTGTTGGCAAATGAAGTTGACTCATGGATGACGGGCGTGAACAAGAATCTGGCTCACAAGCAAAAGAGGTCCATGACGAGGTACAATGGCCCCGCGCCAGGTTACCGGAAACGATGTGATCAAGTCAAAGAGAGGGGGTATGCGGACTTTGTCATGAGGTTCGGTTAGGAAATTTCATCAATAGCTCAATTAAAGAATGCGAATAGGAAGGATTTGGTGCACTAGCTTTCATTTTGACTAATTCATATTCGGCTCGACATATACCGGCCAAACTACGAGACCTAGTTACTCTACATGCTGTCTAAGTCTTCTCCGTGATCGAATTTTTTATTGGGCAAATTGTAGCATGGAATCACCTAGATAAGACGGGAATGCCTTGGCATCCTCGACATTGAAAAATTCGTCATTAAGGCATAGTGACAGGGTGGTTGCACCTTTCCAGCTGTCAGCGACTAGACTTCGCTTGCTGAGTAAGCGGTAGTCTCTATTGGTTCGAATACTTGAATCAGATCGGGAAATGGGCCGGAGAAACGGGATGATTGAATGTCAGGTTTTTCCCCCATTGAGGCTAGAGCAAAATCCCCTGATCAAAACCCTGTAATGATTGAGTTCAGTAGACTCCTCTCTGAGCGAGGGGATTTATGGCTCTGTAGTGCCTTGAGTGATATTCTTCTAACAAAGAAGACCAGGGTCTCAACCCTGGCCAGGGGTCAGTCCAGCAAACGACTTTTATTCACACTTGAGGAGTTTATCTAGCATCGGTGAATTAGATCCCGATTGGCGTATTTATGTACACACCCCCTCCTGTCCGAGGAAAAGTCTACGGCCTGTGTAGCATCCTGTCCAAAGTCCCCACCTCAATGTGGCTGCCGAGCTTCGCACAATTTTACGTGACCAAGTGGTCCGTAGGACAAACTGGGCTAATTGTTAAGCTGATTCATCGAAAAACAATCAATACCGACTGTGCATTTGTCTCAGTCGTTGTATGTAGTTGGCCACAGTTCCTGTGGGAAAAAGCCGCTTCTCGGCTTGGTTTGAATTGTGAATTCTCGTTGTACTCAACTTTCTTCAGCTATTCTTGCTTTTGCATAATAAAGAGCTGCAAAATTGAATCCCGTTCCATCATGATCTTCCAACTCGTCCTCCGTATGACCCCGAGCTCGCGGTGGTTCATGCCGCGATATCGCAACAAGAAAGTCAACTCAAGGGGCCGCTCAACATCAAAGCCATGTTGGCTTTTCACAAAGACACTTCTCTTCATGGCACCCTACCAGGGCCTGTACAGCTCATCAGAGATCGTCCGATCTCTCACAAGGAGTGTACAGTCCCGGTATTCCTTCCCACGGACCCAAATGCGACCATGTCCATCTTTGCCCCAGACACCCGTCAGTTGATCAGCCAATGGTGCTCCCTATCACTGTGTTTACTACATTCACGGCAGCGGGATGGTTCTCCTGAAACGCTTCGCCGGGTTGGAGCACCCTCTAGAATAGGCCATAGCAACGGGTTATGTTATCGTCACAGTTGAGTACCGCCTAGCACCCGAGAGCCCACAGCCGGCGCTTCTGCACGACTGTTACGCTGGGCTAAAATGGGTACATGCCAATGCGTCGATCCTTGGTGTTGATCCAAACCGTTTGATGGTTGCTGGCCACTCAGGCGGTAGCTGTCTTGCAGCTGGGCTCGCCTTGATGGCGTGTGATGAGAATGCGCCCCCAATTTGTGCCCAGATGCTGACTTGTCCGATGCTAAATGACCGCAAAAATACGCTCAGCTGTATGCGATATGCCCAGGAAGAGCCCTAGGACAGGAAGAGCAACATGAACGCATGGGGGGCGGTTCTTAGGGGAATGGAAGCCGAAAACCCTCCTAGCGATGGTGGACCCGATCGGGGTCGGCAGGTGGTTAGTAAGTACTTTACTCCTGCAGAAGCTCGACGGACTTCCACAGGCACGGATAGATTTTGGAGGAGCCGAGATAATGCTTGATGAGGTAGTGAGCTATGCGCAGAAGTTGTGGCAGACTGGTGTGCCGGCAGAACTCCATGTGTGGGCAGGAGCGTTTCATGGGTTTGATGTGATGGCTCCGGAGGCTAAGCTCACGAAATTAGCGGTGAGGACGAAGCTGGACTGGATGAAGCGAGTGTTTGATACATGTTAATATGCGAGGTCCGGCTGTACAACATATAGCTAGTAATATGTTACTTCTTAACTACCTAATACACCTGATCTTTTTGCTAATATAAACTACATCGAATCTGATTAGTTTATATAGTTGGGAACTGACTAGACCGTTACATGCGCATTGTTTCTAAAGCAGAATCTTTCAAAGCGTTTTGACGCATTTCCAGTTCAAAAGTCGGATCCGTAGCCAATGTTGTCCCCCAGCTTACTGGGTTTGGCTTACATCCTGGTAGGATTCTCCACTCATATTGAAGCAGGAGGTATATCATGATAATCTTGACCTCATTGGCTGCAAAGAAACGACCTGGACAGGCATGTACGCCATAACCAAAGCCCAGGTGTTCTGGAGAAGTTGTGACCAGCTGAGCTGTATTTTGTTTACCTGGCATTTCTCGTTGGCGATAAAATCGGTAACCATCCCATGATGATGCATTCTTGTATATGTCATCATCGCGCATAGAGTGACATGAAACTGAAAGTAGATGACCCTTAGGAATAAAGGTACCATCTTCCAGTGTCATGTTATCCAACGATAATCGCAACATTGAAGCTAAATCGCGCTATTAGTAAGCGATCGTAAAGAGGGAACGAGTATTGCACACTCACCAATCTGAACAGGTTTCAGTCGTTGACTCTCTTTGAGCACACTGTCAAGAAGCTTCATCTTGTACAGTGCTGCTGTTTTCCACCCCTCCTGCTGGATTATTGCCCTAATCTCACTTTTGAGTGGGTCAATGATTTCGGGATGACAGGAAATATCGGTCAAAGCTTGACACAAAAGGTCAGTTGTAGTATGAATTGATACAACGGAAAGAAACAGCTGCATTGCTGCTGGATCATAAGATTCCCTTGCATGTTGCTCAAACCATTCCAAAGAATCATTATATACTAGGCTCTTCCCTTGAACCGATGCTTCAAGCTTTGACTTTCGGCGCTTTGCAAGAATAGGATTGATCAAAGCGCGAGCATCTTTGACCTGTTTCTTTAGGTCTCTACACTCGGCAGAGAAGAGTGAAACAAAGTAACGTAAAGGCTTGGGCCATTTGCGTAGGTGATTTGCTACCGTGGCACTACTTGAAGAGTAGCTTTCAGCGATCCGCAGCCACTCTTCATTTCGACACAGATCCTCTCCTAAGAAGATCCTGGTCGATATCCTTGTGACCAGAGGTAGTAGCCTGTCTCTCAGAGGAACATTTTGCCAGTCTATAAACATCGATAAGTGAGTGGCTTCTAACAGAATTATAAGTCTTACTCTGATCACTACCCAAGTATTCTGCTATGGCTAGAGAGGTTTCTTCAGCTAATGGTAAAGTTGATTCATCTGTATTATTTGGTTTGGATTAATACTTGATCAATTGCTTAATTATAAAGTATTAACTGACTTAGCTCCTTGTTTAAATTCTTGTGAATAACAGCTTTAATAATTGCTGCCTCATTCTTACCACCTTCACGGAATGGCTCGAATCCCGGAATATTTATATGAAAAGCCTATTGAATATTTAGTATTAATCCCGAACTTCAATTCTTGTAGTTTCACATACTGAGTCATTCGATGCTTTTATAAAGCTAAGACGTGGATCATTTTTGATTTTGTCCGCCATGGATGGAGGCAAAAAGGTGATTTCACCTATATCGCATATAAGACGCATAGATCTTGCCGGGTGTTCGGCAAACCATGTTTCGAGTACTTCGCGTGTCTTGAAAAGAACTTCTGACATTGCGCGAAAATTGGATATTTCAAAAAACCGTCTCGGGTTGAGCAGTGGTGCATTCGGTTTGGGCTTTAAAGCCCATTGCATGACAAGAGTCAGCGCAAGAAGGATGCAGAAGGTGTATATCAGGAAATCATGTTGGAGAAGTGCCATGTTGTCGATGAGACTCATTGTGAAGCGATGTAGAATTGATGAACAAGAAGCATGCCTACTGCATTATAATATAAAAACAATCTTAGAAGCCAGGAATACTATCCGATATTTATATTAGATAGCCAAAGAGACTCCTACTTCTACACATCAAAGATTGCGTTAAACAGAATGTTGTATATGGTGGAACGTGCACACTCGGAAACGCACTTCGGCAGAATAGTAAACGACCCACCCATTTAAGGCCTTTCTACATCGAGTTTAGGGCCATTATCAAGGATTATATTAAACCGAAACTTGTATGGTGGAGCGTGCACACTCGGAAACGCACTTCGGCTAAATAATAAATGACCCACCTGTTTAAGGCCTTTCTGCATAGAGTTCAGGGCCATTATCAAGGATTGTATTAAACCGAAACTTTTATATGGTGGAGCATGTACACTCGGAAACGCACTTCGGCTGAATAATAAATGACCCACCTATTTAAGGCCTTTCTGCATAGAGTTCAAGGCTATTACACTAGGCACCCTGATCCCTCAGAATAGAGGATGGGTTGCCACAGGGGCTACGCGCTCAATGTTCACTAAAATTAGATACAAACTTGCTAGAAAGATCAATTGGTAATTACTGACAGAAGTTCTCTGCATTTTCTTCTGTCTTTATTTTTTATCAAATAGAATATTTTCTAGCAACATAACGCTACGTGAGCAAGGCAGGTTTCTATGGGCTGACCACTAGCAGATGAGTGATTAGATTACTCTTGGGCTATCCAAGATGTGTGTTCCTATACACATCGTGTGCAGCGGCACTCCAAACGCTAACCTCTAAAGGGCTCGTGGCCTGTATAGTTCAATCCCTGCTTGTTTCTTACCCTGGCATACTAACCTTTGAGAAAAGTTGTTTGTGGCCTATATTATCGGAGAGTTTAACGTAATCATACTTCTAAAACGAAGACACAAATTGAAAGGCTTACAGGGGTTGTATTGTATTTAAATAGTTAAGATGGTCCCACCGCATATTCAATCTCATCATTATTTTTTTATCCACCAATTCAAGATGTCTGATTCACAAAACCAGAAGACTAAGTCGGCCAGTCTTTCTCCACTTGATCATTTAAACTCCTCGTTTTACTTGCGCTGTTCCCTTGTGTTTCACGCCAACAATATCAATAAGGCGATTAGTAGCCTGGCCGAAGGATTATCCTCTGTTGCGACAGCACTGCCATACCTCAAAGGTCGGGTTACTTGCGAAGATGCCGTATCCTCAACCGCACAAACGGTAATATCCTGGTCGCCGAATGACCCGGATCTAATCCTCCGACGACATCCGATGGCAAATACACTACCCAGTCTAGCGAAGATGAAGGAAGAGGGTGCACCAGTTCATTACTTTTCAAATGATCTGTATCCCATTCCCACCTTTATAAACATCGCAACACAACCACGCCAACCCGTATTCGAAGCGACTTATGCCCCTATGGAAGGGGGTTTGGTACTTAACATGTGTGTCCACCATGGCGTCATGGATGGTCAAGGACTTGCGATATTGATTGGGATGTGGGCCTTCTTCACTCGCCAAAAAAGTCAGAATGAGAGCAACATGCAGCTGACGATAAAGCTTCCCGATCCCGACGAACCTCTTACACGGACAACCAGGCTCATCGCGTCTGCGAATAGGTCTCTGGTGGATAGACAAGCCGACCTAGAAACCATTAATTGTTACCGAAATGACAGGATACTGGAAGGAGATTCTATAACAACTCCTTTGCCCATAAGCGCAAGCGGCAAGAAGGGAAGTCGTATATTCACTTTTTCAGCAGATAAACTCACGTACGCAAAGGAGGTCCTAGCAACACGTGGTGATTTTACAACAAATTCAATTCTGAGTGCTGTGGTCTGGTGCAGCGTTACGCGCATACGCCTCTCACGGCGTCCACAGCGTCCGCCAACAAGCTTTTCACGTTTCTCGCTATTAGTCGATGGAAGGCAGCGTTTAGGGTCAGCCATCAACGAGCCAGGGCCTTATATCGGCAACGTGGCTCTTACATCCTCAGCGGATGTGCCCCTTGATATATTGGAGACGTCTGGTATCTGTAGTGGATACACTTCTATCATCGCAATGGCGCCTATAGTTCAGGCTGTCAGTGATGCCGCAGCACGGGTTAATACAAAGCACATCAGTGGCTTTTTGTCAACATTAGGGCAGATACAAGACCCCAAAAGCCTAGGAATCGGTTACTTAAGCCGCCACCAGGTCGACTTCATAGCCTCTAGCTGGGCTAACCTACCTCTTTATGAATGTGACTTTGGCAACACACTCAGCGAAGGGGGTGCTGGGAAAATGGCTGGTACACCCCTTTTTGTGCGTTATCCATATACGGAATTCGCCGATAGCAATATGATAGTCTTGCCCAGACGCAGAACTGGCAAAGATGAGGTTATTGAAGTTTGTCTAATGCTGGCTGAGAATGATATAGAAACGCTGGAGAGAGATGTTGGTTTTAGGAGCTGGCTGAAACTTTAGTGTTATAACAATTTGCAAAGCTTGACTTGCTGTGGGATTATGATTAAGTGTGTTTAATTAATCGATTAAAGTGTTTATGTAAAGATCCGTGCTTCTTTTTACACCCTATAGCCTATTGGGGTAAAAGTCAAGTTAACAACCGCGATACTTGCAATTACAGACACAAATAACAGCTGTAATAAGGGCTTTGTTAGACTGTTCTGTTACAGGCCGTCATAGGATGTCTCCCCTCTAATGGACTCGTCCTTAAGCTCTTGGATTGTATGCTTTAGCAGGGGGAAGATGACCAATGTTTCCGAATGTCACTAGGGAATGGAATTCGATGTTTTATGACAAACATTCTAGTTAACATATTTTCTATAACCTTTATTAAGTAATGTTGAATAACAAGAAAGTACGCCGGGAGCCCGGGTTTACACTACCCTTTGCTAAATCTTCGTGTCGCCAGACCCGCCAATAAGTGCCATCATAATTTATTGCATGTAGATTAAATACATATCACCCTTTAAAACCCTTTTACTCTGCTTCCCTTCTTACTCTGCTTCCTTGTCCAAAGTTTGAGCTAGAACCATTTCGTGATACTGCCCACCAAGGTTGATCAACTCCTCATGGGTGCCTTCCTCTACAACCTGCCCGCGATTTAGGACAAAGATACGATCGCTCCGCTTAATCGTGGACAAGCGGTGCGCGACAGCGATAACTGTTCGGTCGGGCCTTTGCCGTGCCACGTCTTCGATGGCGGCCTGAACCACGACTTCGCTGGCCGTGTCCAAGGCGCTGGTTGCTTCATCGAATAGCAAGACGTCCGGCTTGCGGATAAGGGCCCTTGCAATAGCTAGGCGCTGGCGTTGCCCACCGCTAAGGGATACTCCATGGTTGCCAATGTCAGTAGCATATCCATCAGGCAGACTGATGATGAAGTCATGTATGTTGGCCGATTTGCAGGCCCGTACCACAGGATCGTTTTCGTCAGAATTATCAGAGTCTGCGAGAGAGTTTGCTTCTGCTTCTGTGATACCGAGGAGAATATTTTCTCGGATAGAGCCCTGGTACAGGGTTGTGTCTTGGGATACCAGCCCAAAGCGCGCACGATAGGCATGGACGTCCAACTTCTGGATTGGCGTGTCGTTGATGAGAAGCTGACCAGAGGTTATATCGTAGAAACGCTCGAGAAGAGCTATGATTGTGCTCTTTCCGCAACCAGAGGCGCCAACTATACCTATGGACTGCCCTCTAGTGATTTTCATGTTGAGGTTGCGCAGCACAGGTTGGTCTGGGCGGTTAGGATATGAGAAAGTAACATTTTTGAACTCGATCGCAGTATCTCCGCTACTTTTGGGCAATTCTGTACTTCCAGTGGAGGAGTTAATGGCAGGCTGAGAATTTCGCAGGTGAATGATGTGGTTCGCGGCAGCATGCGCTTGAGAATTGTCTAGTCGGGCGTTAGCGTGTGGATCTTGAATGTCTCAGAAGGGCTGGTGGTTTCTTACCAGCAGTAAAGCCAAACATAATACCAGCCGCGCGTGAACCTATGGAGATGGCCATGAAGGCAGTAAAAAATATGGTAACGTCATATTTCCCCTCGGAGAGTAGTTTGCCGCCGTACCAGAAGGTAAACGCCGAGACGGCAAGGTCAGCACTCTCGGTCGTTGCGAGGAAAAACATGCTGATTAGCTTGTGTCGCGTCTCAAGCTGAATCGACGTGTCCAGATGTTTTCGGTAACCGTCAATTACCTTTCTCTCCAGAGTCAAGCTTGACACGGTGCGGATGGCGCCAACTGCTTCTGAAGCAAATCGCGTCGACTCCAAGTATGTCTGGCTGACACGAGCATAGTTGGCCATTTCTAGCCGCATTCGAAAGAAGCCGGCACCGAAGATGAATGGCACGCCGGCAGCAACGACGACTAGACCAAGCTGCCAGCCAACGACAATAGCCAATATGCAACTGCCAAGGAGATTGGTAAACACTAGGACAATGGCGCTGACATTTGTGGAAAGCATAGACTGCAGTCTCTGAGGATGCAGGGACAAGCGGCCGGTCATTTCTGCTGCGGTATGTCCCTTCATATCAAAAAATCCAATGTCCTGTCGAAGCATTGCCTCTAAGTACTCTCGTCTGTAGAAACGAGTTGCATGGAAGGCAGATGCCATCCAGAAGAAACCGACGCCCATGTACGAGAAAAGCACACCAAGGCTGAAGATGAAGTACATGAGGGCCCAGAAATTGCCTCGGCTTACTAGAACATTTCCAGGCTCTATCTGAAGCGTGGGGATGCTTCGGCCAAACATTATTGCTTGCGACGGAAAAGTAGCGCCACCAGCTATGGATGAAAGGAAACCGCCAAGGTAGAGGGGCCAGAGATGTCTTTGCTCTTTGAGGATAGTTATGACGCAGCGAATGAGTGAAAGCTTTCTAGAGACATCTTCTTCCTCTATCTTGCTGACCTCCTCGTTGATTTGCTTAATAGCGACAGTTTGAGATCTCAGAGTTCTCGGATTTTCTAATGTGGTTGTAACATTGGACTTTGACATCTCGAATTCCCCTTCTGTTGAGCTCCTCCCAGGTGTGATGTCACCAGAAATATTAGAAGAAGCATGCTCAACGCTGTAGCCATCATCTTTCTGCGTGTCTAGATTTTGCGCATTCACAAGTTTGTAGTATGCACCCTTCTGGGCCAGTAGTTCACGGTGGGAACCTTGTTCGACGACCTCTCCTCGATTAAGAACCACAATCTTGTCAGCTTTTTGGACGGTCGCCAGTTTGTGTGCAATCATGATGGTAGTGCGAGATTTTGAGACGTTGTCTAGTGCGGCCTGGACCTTTTTCTCCGCGGTGGGATCAAGGGCCGAGGTGGCTTCATCTAAGAGAAGAATTCGGGGGTTGGCAATGACGCTTCGCGCTATTGCTATGCGCTGTTTCTGTCCACCGCTGAGTAACCCACCGCGCTCTCCGACATCAGTGTCGTAACCTTCAGGAAGCGCCTGAATGAAGTCATCTGCGTTAGACTGGACGCAGGCTTGTCGCACTAGCTCACGCTTCTCCGCCTCTGATAGATCGTCCATATCTGTACCGTCGAGGCCATGAGCGACGTTTTTGTAGATGGTGTCGCTAAACAAAACGGGCTCTTGCTGGACAAGCCCAATCTGGCTACGTAACCAGCGAACGTTTAGGTCTTTAGCTGCGTGGCCGTTGACGTGGATAGATCCAGAATCTGGGTCAAACCACCGCTCAATCAAGCCGACAATGGTGCTCTTGCCCGACCCAGATGCTCCCACAAGTGCTGTTGTCTTTTCGGCTTCGAAGTAGAGGCTAAGATTCTGTAACACCTTGGTATCTGGACGAGCAGGATAAGCAAATGTGACCCCGCGTAGCTCAACTGTTCCAGTAGGATCAGTTGGGTTAAGCCCTGTCTCCGCCAAAGAATCGATCTTGGATTGGCGATCGATGATGTCAAACATGGATTTAGCAGCAGCAAGTGCTCTGGTGAAACCGCTGAAGCCAGGGGCAACATCGGCTACTGCTTGAGCAGCCAAAAGAACAGCAAGTAAGACACTACGAAAATAATGAGATTGGGTGATTCGGGGTTTCAGAAGGGAGATGGCTTACACTATAACATCGCCCCCAGTGTTCAGATCGCCATGATTGAGAAGTTTGATGCCGTAATACCATGCCAGGGAGTAGGCGCAATATGTTGTAAAGAACCCAATACTATATTGCACACCAATAATTGGTCCTTTCTTGAGGCCCAGCTTCTGAGCTGCAGCCAGATGAAGGTCATACTTTTGGCTCAATCTCTTGCCTGCGTCATACGCGGTGACTATTTGCATTGTACTCAATGCTTCTTCGACCAAACCGCCGGCATGGTTATAAATTTCAAGGATCTTGGTCTCAATTTTGGCATCTGAGATTGTAAGCAAGGCATCTAAATATCTGACTAAAACAGCCCGAAGTCATCAAAACTCACCCATTCTAAATGTAAAATAAATTCCAATCAACAGAGCTGGAATAGTTGTAGCAGTGACCAGTGCGAGGGCCCATTGTTGCGAAAATGCCACAGCAAAAGCGGCAATGAACATGGAGACTGATTGGATCAATATCCCAATCTTTTCAGCCATGCCATGCTCGACGAGGTCTGCATTGGTTGATATGGTTGTCGCCACGTAGCCAGAAGAACATGAATCAATAAATGCGACATCTTGTCGTAGCAAAGACTTGATTAGGTCCTGACGAAATGCCCTCGTGGCTCTGATACCTGTGATTCCAAAGGAAGTTGCATGAATATACACTAAAACGTATCGTCCGATGAAGATGTAGACAAGATACAGAGCATTGCGGGAAAGACTTTGATACAGCCTATCAGCTGATTCACTGCCAGATTCGAATGAGTTGAACCTGTCTACGGAGGACCCGAAGACTAGAGACATGAGTGGCATGGCAGAGCCCGCACCAACGGCAGCAGCTAGGCCGATGAGCCGTATTAGGTGGTCGCTTGGCTCGGAGTAGCTGCGAATGACTCGAGCGAAGACCGATGCCCAACCAGCGTGGGACTTGACCTTTGAGGGCTCGCTCAGGACACCATTGGACGATGAGTTGCTCTGCTCGTCGAGGTTCTTGAGAGAACCTTGGTCGATTTGACGTGCTGGGCTTTGAGCGACGGCCGCGTTCGACTTCTCTTGGGCGGCGTCAGCCATCTTTGGTAGTGGCTTACCGGTGAATGAACAACAGCTCAGTGGCCCTAGTTGCTAGCGACCTAGTTCTGCCGGAGCTGGTTCAGTAGCAGCAGAGACAGGAAGGTGGGGGATGAAAGAGCCTCGGAGCACTTGATAAGGTACTCGTTGCCAGAGTCGATGGTGTTCTGCTGAGAAAACAACAAACGAGAGAACAGGCCTCTGCGACAATCCTCCTCAGGCCGAGACAGTCTGCTGGCAAGGACTGGGGATTACCGATGAGGTATACACAACAGCGAGGAATGGGATATTGGGCCGATCCCACGCGTGATGCATCAGGGCTGCCTCTTTTATGGATGCCACTGATATTACGATCTCTCGCCTATTATCGAGGGGGTGGAAATAAGTTGAGACCTTCGTGGGGAAAGATGGGGCCAGGTGTATCTTTAGACAGCACAGTTGCTAAGACCCTACGCCGTTCCGAATTTCCTTCGAGCCGCTGCATTTGAATTAACTGTCAAATTTCCATAAATGGGAGTGCTGGCGACTGATAGGCTCATGGGCGGCAAGAAACAAGCGGCGATAGAAAATGTGCCGACCAAGAATACCGCATTAGGCAAGAGGGTCCCATTGAGACTATTGCACAGCCATGGGATATGGAGCCTAGTCACATCAAATATAAATCATGATGATCTCTTCCAAATACGGCCTAGTGTGAGAGGTCGGAAGGCCTAAAGATAAGGACCGGTTATCGGCACCAACAACCAACCCAACCCCCTCCAAGAAGACTCCACCACTCACTCTCCTGCCGAGACGGAGAAAATACAGGCACTACCGGTGCAGGACTACCTGGATTTATTGGGCCGGTGTTTTTGAGCGCCTACGCAAAGCTAGCAAATAGACTTCCCATCCTCTGTAGCAACCAAGGCATTTAGGTTTTGCTGGGGGTGAGGCGGGCGGCTTGTCGGGCCGTGCACATATGCGACCGCCCTGTAAAGTACGGAGGGAAATCTCACTGTTCGGTTATTTTTCGCAGGGGCAGCGATTGGTCTTTGTAGGGGCACGATGATAACACTTCCCTGTTCTCTGCGTCTGAGTAGAGGTATCGCACGGGCTCATCCCATTGCGGTGGAGGACACAATTAAAGCCCCGAATTTCAGAGTTGATGGCGTTGTTATCACTCCTGAAACACTAGGGAAATAATTTCAGTCGTTGGGCTGCCCAGAGTCGTAGCGACATGATGCATGTAGGGTAAAAGGAATGGGTAGAGTGTCAATCACATGCTTTCAAGTGGAAAATTGGTAGTAAATGGCAAATGTGTTTTTTTTGGGGGTTTTTAAATACTAGTTGTCAAATCCAAAACTATCAAGCGATCGTAATCAGTATCAGGCGCCGTTTCTGTTATTGCAACATGGTTGCAAGGTGATATAGTAAAATCTTAATCCGATGACCGCATGCCAAAAAACATTCGCAACTGTTGCGCCCACGATGCCTGCGAACTAACAATCTCTGCCTTCTGCTCATGAGAAACCTGATGATGGTCCATCTGCTTCTCAGCCAACGATTCAACGGAAGGGTACGCCCACTTGCTTAGATCTACTGCGCCCACCTTGCACCCAGATTCTAGGTAAGCCCGCATCTTAAGGCCCTCCTTCGTCTCTCCAGTTTGTTCATATAGCTCTGGCAGACGGTAGCGGGGGTCGCACAGGTGCCAGGTCACATAGCCTTGGCAGAAGGATCGCAAAGTCTCAAACAGGTAGGGATCCTTGTCCTTAAACACGGCCATGATTTGCTGCGAGTCAACGATGGTATCACGTGTGAGCTTCTCCAGAGCTGCCTCGAGAGTTGACTCGTCGCACTTGGCGTAGTTATTGACCAGACTAGCTTGGTCTCGTGGCTCGTCAAACTCCTTGTAAAAGGACATGAGATCGTTCACAAACACCATCCAGTTCTCCATTTGTGAGATGACAGCAGTGATCTCAGTGAAGAGGGCCTTCTCATCAAATTGGTCCTTGGGGAAAATGGAGGCTCCGACACAATGACCAAGGCCGTTCAAACGTCGCAGAAAGGTTGGGTAGTCGTAAGATCCGGGAAATCCTTGAAAGTTATACTGCTCTATCCAGCAACCTTGAAAAACTGCAGTTTTACCACATTAGACAACGTGTTGTAATTAGGTGAGCAAGATGAACTTACAATCTGTAATACTGCGAACCATATTAAGCTGACAGTATGGTCCGTAGTGGCTCAAAACCGTAGGAAACTGGTCGTTCACCATTTGCCACCAAGGATGCTTCTGCTTACGTCCAGCCAGAAGGTCGTCAAACCAGGTCTGCATAGCAGCTTCTGGGTCATCGTGGCTATCATCCAAGACAAGCATGTAAGTGTAATGAATGCTGAGGTCGGCCATGACTTCTGGTGATGCCTTGGCCCAGCTATAGACTACCATGGCGACAATGGTTTGCAAGGATGCCTGTAGCCTCTGTGGACTGGCCTTGATATGCCTTTGCTGGAATGGCTGCGCAAAGTGGGCTGCTGCCTTGGCGTAAGCATAATGTAACTTGTCAATACGCTCCTCAGGTGTAAAGTTAGTGTCATTGTATTCGATGGTGTCAAGGAAGCGAGTCAACTCCTTGACATAAAATTCGGTGGGGAAGCCCTTATCCGTCATTGTGAAGTTATGATAGGAAGAATGAGTTATTGGTGATTTTTTCAAGGACGAGTACAGAAGGACATGTTTTATGAGGATATAAGAAAGCAGACAAGAAACATTTAAATTCTAAGGTCAGGCAAGCAAAGATACCTACTAACGGCAGTTTTGCCCAAATGAAAATAAAGTCTCGGATGCTGGATCTGGGGCGTTTACTATTCGTACCGAAGTCGGCTTTAATTTGACCCCCACCCCCCCTGCCATGAAAAATACAACGCTAAATCACCGCGATACTTGGTTTAAGGCACTGGGGAACTTTGCCACTGGTAAAGCGCCGAATGTGCATTCTATTCGGGCGTATCACGATTATGGAACAACTAAGGGGGCGCCTACAGCTGGCTTTGCTGGCAGCTTTCTATGCTTGCGGCGCCTTTTGCCTCCGGTGGTCCCACCAGGGGTTGCTTGGGTAGTAGGCTAAGCTTTACTTTACTCAAACCTTAAAATATTATATTAAAAAAATCGATTTTACTAGTATATTCTGAATCTTCATTCATCAATTTTGTATAATTTATAAATATTTGTTTAAAATAACTTTATAAATGAAAATAACATTATACCCTTTAAAGCTTTGATATATACATAAACATAATATACTAAAACACAAGTAAGGAAAGCAAGTTCACAGTTAGCAGGGTGGAACCTTTGCTCCATTTGTGACAGAGTCTAAATTTTGGGAAAGCGATCCATCGTATCGGTGGGTTTAATCTATGCCCGTAATGGGAGGGAGGGGCCATGTAAGGCCTTACCGTGCATTGACACCAAATAATTCATTCGGAGCATTGATTGCCTATTTACTGTGTATACACAGTTGACTGCATGAGTACCTATGATTTACGGGCTTTTTACAGGTGTGACATCAATGTCCCGAACATAGCATAGTTCCAGTGTGTGAAGGCACCTTATCACTACCTGGGCGGCTTCTGTAGCCATATATAAACGCCCAGTATAGATCCAGGTTTGAACCCGCTGAGTAGAAGAGAAAGCAGCTTTTGAAGACTAACAGATAGCAAAATGACCGCCTCAACTCTCCCACCCTTAGTGCCGGAAAAGTATAGATGGAAGTCGACTGGAGTTCCTAGCCAGGTTCAGCGCCGATGCGTGGGTGCAGAGGCAATCGTTGGGCTTGAAGACAAGAATAGGAGGGCCCTATACGACCTTTACATCGCCATTCCTCTTCGAAATGCTGCATCGCCATCAACATCGCTGACGCTGCACAAGCTCAAAGAGTTATTCGAGCTGGCTCTGCTGGAGGCTCGTTTTGAGCACCCTGAGGCTGCTTGTACGGTGTCTTGGGACGGCGAGACTGCTGCTATCATCAGTTACCAGTCTCCAGAGAACAATGAGGTTGCTCGCGATTGGGCAAGGGACTGTGTCCACGTACTTGCGACCCCGATGACAGCTCTTAATCTCTGGAGCGAGATTGAGGAAGGGCGAGCTGCTACCAGCAACGACACACCATCCAAATCGATCGAGATCTTCTTGCTTGCAGATATCCCTACAAAACAGACACCAATTCCTCAGGATATGACCGTCGAAGTTCTGTTTCACACCAACCATTTATTCTGGGACGGTATCGGTTGTCGAAAGTTCATCGGAGACATTTTCCGCCTCTTGGGCAACTACAACGATCTCAGTGAGGCAGCCGAGCCAAAGACCCTTAATTGGGGGGAGGAGATCAAGAACCTGAACCCTCCAGTCCTTGACTCACTGATGCTGGACGTGACAACTCTTGATGAAGAGTTCGACAACAAGTGCACAGAGTATACAGGAGCTCTAGTCGCCAATTATGTGAGTTGGATCTCCGCTTCAAACTGACACAAATTAATCCCTTGCTACAGAGAAGTCGAGGTCTGAAGTTCCGGCCCGGGCTTGGTCTGCCACGCTGTGTCATTCACAAGTTCAGCGCTGAAGACTCTATTGCTATGATCAAAGCTGTCAAGACCAGGCTCGGACCAGGACATACGATCAGTCATTTGACCCAAGCCGCGATTGTTCTCGCTCTACTAGACACGCTCAAGCCCACTGACCTTTCTGACGACGAAGCATTCATATCTCCAACATCTGTAGATGGCCGCAGGTGGATGCGTCCGGACATAGCCAAGGACTTTTACGCCATGTGCCAGACGGCTGCCGTAGTTCGCGTTGAGAAGCTGAAGTCCATCGCAGTGAGCCATGAGGATGAAAAGGAAATACAAGTCAGAGCTCTGGCGAGTGCTTCAAGAGATGTTAAGAGCTCCTGCGATCAATGGCTGAAGAATCCGTTCCAGGAGGCCCTTGGTCTTAGGGTTCATAACTTTGAGGCAAACTACTTGGCCTCGTGAGTTGAAATGAATCCCTTTTGAGAGTATTAACTGACATCCATACCCGCTCCAGGAAGCCAATTCCGTTCGATGGGGAAGCAAACCCGGTGCGTGTCACTCACAAGTCATTAGGAGCGAGCTCTTGTAATGCTAACGTGTCTCCTATAGTTGTTTATCAGCGATGGCATCAACGAACGCTTCATTCCTCACGAGATCAAGTCCAATGCAACGGGAGAGAGCCTATTTTCAGTTGATAGCATTGACTTTCTTGTAAACCAATCTTTGCCATACTTGTCAGTTATTTATAACAAGTATCGAGATAACAATTAACATTATTTTAGGGCAATTCGATTAGATAGCTGGAGGGACGCTTCTACAATTAACATTATCTATAATGATGCTAACTATACTGAGGCTGAGGTTCGGGACTATCTGCAGAATATTGTTCAGTTTATGCTAGTATTTAAACTGTGAGTTTATAAACAAAGGACAAGATATAACTTAATAATGTCACAGCCGCGAGGACCCTTGAGTGCATTGGAGCTCTTGTTTATTGAAAAGAAGGTCTCAATGATCCTGTTGTTGCCTAACTCTCGTGACTTGACAAGGCCGGTGCCGGCACCGGCAGCAGTTGATGTTTAGGGCTGTGACGGCTAGATTGAGGTCATACCAAAGTTGGTGATATTTGCATGCTGAGTCGGACTCGGGTCCGATAGCCCTTATCCCTTGGCGACTGCTGTGTTCAGGGTAGGCAGCGTCGACCATCAGAGAATGTGATAAATAAAATTTAATCAATTAAAGGTAGAATTGAATTAAGAAAATTTTATTTTAAATCTGTATAATAATTAATTTTTAGTCTTTAACATATTCATTACAGGGCTATATCTATCACAATAAACTAGATAAGAAAAGTATTTTGTAAAGGGGGTTCGCCCTTTTTAAATTTGGCGGAGGGAAATGACACAAACACCCAAGCCGCTACCCTATAGGGGGGTTCAGGTACAGTCAAGCTGTCAAGGACTTGTGAAGTGAGATGAAGGAATAAGAATTAGATGAAAAGATAACCATGTGACTGAACACTTAGCTTAAATGAATGTAATAAATGTGAAATAAAAAATCATAATGAGACTAATACTCTTAAAGCTTGGGACTTGAATGAAGGGGTAAAAATCCTTGAGTTACTAACTAAATGAACAGAAGGCCCTCTTTATACTCCTAACTCCCGTGCTGGCAGGCATAGCCCTTCAGCCACTGATGTCCCTCTAGCCACCGCCACAGGAAGCTTAAACTTTAACATAGTTAATAATCTAGATAGGTTAGACCTTATTACTAATATCTCTTTGGAGTGAAGATAAGTTTATACAGATAAATGAAATTAGTATCATATACACTTTAACATATCATTGAAACATAATTAATAACATCACAATGCTAAAGAGTGTGACTAGTTCAATTACTATATATACATAGATATGTATAAGATGCTTAGCGTGTCAGATATATCACTAAGCCTTAGTACTCTATACATACCATCGTACTGTATCTAAGCTTCAATACCGACTGCAAATCTCAAAATGATACCACCGACAAGCAGCACAGTTTGGGCAGTTTGGGGGCCAATCTTATCCACCACACTCACTGGAACAACCCACGTATTATCTGGAGGCAGTCGGGCGTTATGGTAAAGATACCATGGCGATGTCATGACGAACCAGAATGTGACCCAGATATACCCCACGAGCTTATGCCATAAAGGAACTCCTTTCTTCACACCGGTGATCCGGCGGCATAGTGCTTGAATCGTATCCTCGAGGATAATACCAACGACGAAAGAGCCGAAGAAAGCAAGTGCGGGTAGCTTGGAGGGTGGTCCCCAACAGAATGAATCAATAGCCATATGCACAACAGCCGATGCCAAGAAGACACCTGCGATATTCATATACCGCTCGATAATAGACGGCCGCGGAAGCCGCAAAAGGCCTCGGCATATAAAGTTACTGATCGAGGTAAGGGCCCAGCGACAATATGAATGCCAGAATGTGCTGCTGTCGTGTTAAGATTGCTACATTTTGATGGACAGAATGTTAAGAGAACATACCTCCAGAAACCTCGAATAGTGTATGCATCCCAGATACTGCCAAACAGCGGCGGCCATTGTTTGGGAGATGTAAAGCCAAAGAGGACCGAGACAAGAGATAGAAACCGATATGGGAGATCGATGGTTACACGGCCAGGTATCACCCAAGCAACAACTCCAACGGTACAGCGGCCTAGCCATTGTTCGGGGGTAGCCTCCAGATAATTGTACTCCGTGCCTTCCCCAAAGATTCTCTGCGTATTCTCCGGGTTTGTAGTCATCGAAGAAGTGTAGATGATATCCAGAAGAAGATATTGCCACGTAACAGTCAGTAGCTGGCGAAAGATGAACCAGCCACGTGTTGGCTCCAGTCGCCCATCACGCCGGGTATAAAATTGGGGGAAGTTAACAACATGTTTTGCTTGCCATGGCGTTCCAATGCCTCGCACATTGAAAATGAGACAAGCGACACAATAAACCTTATACACCAGATTGTCTGAACGTTGGAATACATCATTCTTGGAAAGGTCATTGGCATCGAGTCTTGTAAGAACTAGAAAGTTGCAGCTTTGGAGTATGAAAAGTGCTGTGAGTGCCAGAGATAAGCTGCGATGCGAAAGACTCCAGCCAATGCCAGCCAGCTCTTGAAAAAGTTGCTTCCCCACTGCAAGCACGATAGCAGGGGAGGCGTATCGGACTGCGGAAGAAGGTCCAGACTTTGATGTTGAAATGATGATCAGCGCAGCATAGGTGGTGACACCCAGTAGAAGGGAGATGCACTTGAGTATGTTGGAAGTCTGGGCACTTTCCAACAACTTTGCATAGTCCATGGCGGTGTTGCTGGTCCCGAAATCCATTGTGTCTGTGATTTCTGGTCGTCGGCTAGTGTTATTGTGTTGGGAAAATGATAAAGATTACTTGCTTCATGCAGGCAGGTTATGTACTGAAGTGTACCCGCAAGAAGTAAAGAAATGGGAAAGAGTTGGAGCCAGATCAAAGTGAGGCCTAACTAGTGGAACCATTTGATAGGTAATGAAGTATTCGTTAAAGAGACTTTACGAGTATACTCAACTCAGATCTTGCCCATTAGTACTTATGTACGGGACAAGTAAGGCCTAACAGGTGTAAGGCCTGACATGGCGTAAGGCCTAACATGTTGTAAGGCCTAACAGGTGTAAGGCCTAACATGGTGCCAAGAAGAGAGATAGATCGACACTCAGAACTGGGGATATCCCTGTTTTGCCAAACCAAAACATTTATGCTGGCATGGGTCCATTCATTCAATCTCCCAATATCAACTACAGACAGACGCAACAAAATTCTGCAGGACAGATCTGAAAGAAAGTCATTGCTGGTGTGAATTAAGCGAGAAATTCTGGAGATTCTTTCAAGTTTAGATAGGTTCAATTGTTGTTTAGCTTGGTGATGGTTGGATGCTTATTGTCAATTAATCTACGGTTAAATACTATCCGTGACCCACTATGACTTTTTTCACGCTAGTTCCGGTGTAATTCCGTCTACCGATACCAATAGATGTACTGTACTCGGGCTTTTCAACATTATCTATTCCCCGATACGTAACGCGCAGCTATAAATACCTACGCTGCACTGACAAGGTAGGTCATGCAGCACCACTCCTTGAAGTTTCATAGAGCAATTAAAGGGTCAAACTTTTGAATTTGTGTTGCAAGATGGTTGCCCTTCGTTTGGTCGCTATTCTGAACCTGTGGCTAGGATTCGTTGCCGCCACTCCAAGTTCACTCTTGCACAAGAGAGCTGCATCACCAGAGCTCCTTCCACCAAGCAAGGACCCATGGTATTCTGCGCCGCCTGGATTTGAAAACGCCGAGCCTGGTGCTGTCCTGAAAGTGCGGCCTGCCCCTGGAAATCTGACCAGCATCACCGCCAACAGCTCTGCATCCTATAATATCCTCTACCGCACAACCGACAGTCATTTTAAACCTACTTGGGCCGTCACCACACTCTTTTTCCCCAAGCTCGGTCCCGACAGCGCTGCCCAGAAACACTTCCAGCAAAGGGCCCTCCTGTCTTTCCAAGTACCTTACGACTCTCCCGATGTTGATGCTAGCCCCAGTTACAGCATGTATAGCGCGAACAGTGCATCTACTGGGCCCTACACAGGTGCTCTAGGCGCAGGACTTTTTGTTTCTGTCCCCGATTATGAAGGTCCTTTGGCTGCATTCACTGCTGGTATTATGTCTGGACATGCGGTTTTGGACTCAATTCGGGCTGTTCTGTCAGTCGACTTGGGTCTCAATAAAACTGCTGCTCCCCGTGTTGCTCTCTGGGGTTATTCTGGCGGTGCGCTAGCTAGCGAGTGGGCATCGGAACTCGCAGTACAATACGCGCCCGATCTAATAGCGGGGCCTATTGTTGGCGCTGCGCTAGGCGCTCCACTCGCGAATATCACCACTCTCATGGTCTCTGTGGATGGCGAAGCCACAGCTGGTTTGGTGCCAAATGGTCTTTTGGGTCTTACCAGCCAGTATCCCGAGACGCGCAAGTACCTTGTGTCCAAACTCAACATTCAAGGTCCATACAACAAGACCGGCTTTTTAGCTGCTGAAGGCTTTGACATTACCGAATCTGGCGCCTTCTACGCCGATATCGATATTAACAACTACTTCCAGAATGGTACCGATATTCTCAACGACCCCGAGATCCTTGCCCTTATTCATCGGGAAGGTATTATGGGATATTACGGCGTTCCGAGGTGGCCGCTCTTCATTTACCAGGCTATCTCTGACGAAGTGGCCAAGATAGCCGAGACAGTTGCCCTGGTCGACAGGTATTGTGGTGTTGGGGCTAATATCCTCTTCGAAAAGAACACTGTCGGTTCACACTACGAGGAGGCTGATAATAGTGAGGCAGCGGCTGTTCAATGGTTCACAGCTCTCATCAAGGGCGAAACCAGTGAAAACAACAATGAGGGTTGTGTAACCCGGGAGGTGACAAGAAATGTTACCTCGAGTCTCTTAACGCAACGTAGTGATGCGCGTAAGAACGTTTTTGATTTTTGGTCTTCCAACGCTTGATAGCTGTTTCACTGTACCTAGATTTTAGAATTTAGATGGTCTGAAACTATTTAACTTTAAGTATTGTAGCAGTGGCTGGAGGAATGTTAGTAGCTGGAAGGCTATGCCTGCTAACAAGAGAGTTAGTAGTATAAAGAGGGCCTTCTGTCTATTTAGTAAGTAACTTAAGGACTTTTACTACTTTTATTTAATAATAACCCCTGTGTATAAACTCGCCGTTCCGTTCAAAGAAAGGGGAGGAGATCAAATTCACACGATTTCTGATATAGCAATATTACTATGTCCGGGAATGATGACACACGCTATTGCGATCTATCCACAAACAGGCGTAACAGAGCCCTATTAGTAGCTGTTATTCGTGCCCGTAATCGCAAGCATCACGGTTATGGACTTACATTTTGGCCTGACGGGCTATAGGGTGTAAACAGAAGCACGGATCTTTACACATGCCCTCCCAGGAAAAGAGGCGTCATCAGCGTCAGTCCGGATCAATAGAATCAAGCGGAATCAATCCACCCTCTGTTAAATGGAGACCCAATAATCCAAAGACCCCGTTGTGGCTCCATCACAGTTTCGGTGGGTTTCGGTTAGTTGGATACACTAGTCTGAAACAGGAAGCTAAACACTCCGACTCATTCTGAGTGTTGGTTATCTAGTGGGTCTTCCCCTCTATAAATACAAGCAACAAGACACGACAATTGAAGCTCATCATCAACCAATTCATCATTTCAAAATGGCTACAGCAAACGGGGTTTCATCCAAGCTAGATATGCAGCTGGACATCATTGGGCAACAGCCTCTCATGACAGAGATCTACACCCCGATCAGCTTTGTCTACCCTATCTCCGACCCCTCCACCCACCCCAGCATCATCGACACGCTTAACAAAGGTCTTCAACGGCTTTCAAAACACTTCCCTTGGGTAGCCGGACAAGTGAAAAAGACCGGGGGCGCCGACGACTTGAGAATCATAGCATTTGAGGAAACGCCTCGACTGGTCATCAAGGACCTCCGCGATGACCCTGCAGCACCTACAATAGAGGCCCTGAGAAAGGCAAAATTTCCTATGCGCATGTTCGATGAAAATTTGATTGCACCAAGGAAGACATTGCCTATTGGGATTTCCCCCGATGACCCCAGTCCTGTCCTCCTTTTCCAACTCAACTTCATCCAAGGCGGCATCATATTCAGTGTCTTGGGACAGCATGCTTGCATGGATATGACAGGTCAGGACGAGCTTATTCGACTTTTATCTAAAGCTTGTCGCAGCGAGGATTTTACGGAGGAAGAGACCAAGAATATGAATATTGATCGCAAGAGTCTTATTCCTCTTCTCGATAACTACGAAGTCGGCCCCGAGTTAGATCATCAAATCGTCAGGCCTCCTTCAGGAGACGCCGCGGCAGCCCCAGTAAAGGCAAGCTGGGCTTTCTTTTCCTTTAGCCCCCAAGCTCTTTCTGAGCTCAAGGATGAGGCAACCAAGACTCTTGGCCAACTTAAAGATGAACCCCCCATCAAGTTTATCTCAACAGATGATGCTCTCTCCGCATTCATCTGGCAATCTACCAGCCGCGCTCGTCTTCCTCGTCTAGAAGGTTCACAATCAACGCAGTTCTGCCGTGCAGTTGACGTGCGCACCCAAATGGGAGCACCGAAGAACTATCCAGGCATCCTTCAGAACATGGCCTATAGCATCGCGACCTTTTCTGACATCGTCAACGAGCCTCTCGGCGCTGTAGCTTCACGCCTACGACGCGAACTTGACCACGAGACTCTACGCCGCCGGACTGAGGCTTTTGTCACCTATCTGAATGAACATAAGAGAGGCTTGTCTGTCACAGCAGACGCAAACCCTTCGACAGACATCATGTTGAGCTCATGGGCAAAGGTAGGATGTTGGGACTATGACTTCGGTCTTGAATTAGGGAAGCCTGAGAGTGTGAGGAGGCCGATATTCGAGCCATTTGAGAGTCTTATGTATCTGATGCCCAAGAAGCCAGATGGAGAGATCACTGCGGCAATCTCACTTAGGGACGAGGATATGGAGAACTTGAAGGCTGATGAGAAATGGGGGAAGTTTGGAAAGTTTATTGGATAGAAGTATCGAAGGTATATTAGATACAAGTAGAGACATGTTCTTGAATTGAAGTAGGAGATGTATGAAATACCATTGAGCATCTTATCATTTTGTTTTGTCATCTATGATATGCAATATTGATAGACTCAACTGAGTAGTCCACTGATCATTATAATCTTTTATTATATGCCTGGTCAGTTCATACCACAGATTCGGTATTTAGTATTTCTTTTTATCTGGAAACCTTTCTTCAAGCTTAGAAACCTAGGAATTATGCTTAATACAGGATCGACTAGGCATACCTAGGAGCGCGTGCCTAGGCCGCGAAGGGAATAGTAGGTAGCTACAATTAGTATTTAAATAAACTAACTCAGTCTTTTTTCATCTTCTTTTTGCATTGACTAATATCTCAATACACTTTAATCCTATGTACATTAAAACATTAATGATAATAAATTTAAGAACCGAAAAGATAAACTCTATCAGAGCCGACCGGATTCGGAACTTATATGACCAACCTTGTGAGAGGTTGGCGGGCTGTGATGCCCCACAACGCCAACGGGTATTCTACTGGCAGGGTAAAGGTAATAATAATACTTCAGTACTACTGCTTACAATGTGGTTACTTTAATTCTAAGATTCACACTTCCTAGACAGTTGATACACTCAAAGAGAGCAGACATTAGAATATGAACACTTTATATCCTTGTATTCGTGCCATCTTGATAAAACAACGTTACTAATAAAAGTTAAGTCTCATCGCACACCTCATAGAGATAGAGTACGTTAGAAGTATATTGAGTTCATGCACCTCTCGAAGTACTATTCATCTTCCAATCTAAATCTCCTCGCGAGCCTTATCCTCGACCTTGGGGTTGATCATCAGATCCAATTCCTCAGTGATATCCTGGAACAAGAAGCGACTGCTCTCTCCGGCAACAGTAATGTTGGCACCATCAGTAGGGAGCGCAACAACGTAAATACGATCAGCTAATTGTCGTGCAGAGGTCGCCAATGCATTGGTGAGACGGCTGGGCAAGAAGCCTAGAAACTCAACTTCGTTGAACTGCTTAGTCTTATCCTGGTAAACCGCAACACCACCGAAAGGATGATCCGGCGTCGTATTCTCAGCAGCTAGAAGAATGGTGTCGTTGTATCTCTCTGGAAAATGCAGAACGTTTGCGGTCTTGAACTCGTGGTAAGGAGTCTGCTTGATGGCGACAGGCATTCCAACCTTGTCGTGAACGTTGAAGCGAATGAGCTGCCCGATGATATTGTCGGGAACGACCACAGCGTCTCCAACATGAGCAATACCGGTGAAACCGTAAAGCCGGGGCGGTCCGAGGGACTCAGCGACATAGAATGTCGAGATTTCCTTCTCTGGGGTCACTCGCAGGATGTTGGAAGCATAGGTACCCAGGACGTAGGTATTTCCATCAGGTCCAAGGCTAGCATCCGCGTACCCGGCATATATGCCGTTGTTGAGACGCAACTGGCTGGTGACCTCCTTGGTCTTCAAATCTATACTCATCAAATAGTCAGGCCCCGATACATTGAAACCATCACTGTAGAAGGCGTCTCCATTATCGATGACGACTTCAAGAGTTTCCGCTTGATAGGCGTCAGGCTTCAAGATAATTCCGCTGGCGTGCAGAGGATTGGGGCTGGCCGAGTTTCCGGGATGACTCAGTCCAGGAAAGTGAATCGTATCGATAACAACGGACTTGTAAGGATCCCAAGTACTGACGGTGGCGTTGTATAGGTTGCTTGAAGCTGGTAAATTTGGCGAAAACTATATGTTGTACATTGAAAGATGACGTACCTGACGTATGCAACGCAACGCTTCTTATCCCAAGCAAACATCTCAGGATACCCCATGTATATTTCATAGCTGAGATCGCCTTTTGGCAAAGGTGGGCATGGCTGAGTATAGCTGAGCTGGCTACTACCTGAGGTCCATGTCGAAGCAGCTTTGCCAATCGAACTCAAGTGGTTCAAGACAACTTGTGGCAACATAATGGCGTGTGGTTTATCGTTATACAGATTATACCCCCTTCTCGTTTTCTTGCTTGAAAAGAGGACATATTTAAGATACAATAAGATCCCGGGATAGAGTTAGTAAGAAGGTTGCTGTTCTCTGACGTTACAATCGGTACATTTTTCAACGGTGAATTGACGGGTCTGTGCAAGTGCAATGCTATTTCCCGCCGACCGAGCCGCACTGGGCACACGCTAGAGTAGGTGGGTCGTTTGCTCGTGTTGACCAATTGAGTTTTGATTCGGGGTCTGACAAATAGTATGATTGGACAGGTTAAGGTTTCAGGCCTACCAGAATAAGGCCTACCAAAAAGTGGTCAACTGAAACGATTGTAGGTTTATAAAAGTGCATTTGAAGTGGAACATCGGTCGGTGAATATATGAACTATAACCAGCCGAGTGATCGGGTGATTCAACTTGACAGCGGTGGCAGTAATGCACAAGGAGGAAGCGGCCACGCACTAAACATCCGATATAATTAGAGAATTTCTCAATCAGAGATATTTATTACAATGGGATTAACATTCTGTTGGAATGCAGGGTTGTTGAAGCAGTCGATCTTTAACGCGATATGGGGTATTTTCTCTTATGTGAAAATATCTGCATAGGGGGGAATTAGCCCATTTCCTTTTGGTTTGTTCGGAGTTTCCCAGTGGATGTCAGAAACCTTCGGGTAACTTCTTAAATCCTCATCACCATCCCGCATCCAATATCTGAACATTTTTCTCTTATTAGATTTCTCATTTACACACTCTTCTTCCACACCTCTTTTCCACATCAACAGCAACCTTCAACTTGTGTCATTTACAGTAGCCGTCATGTTTATTTCAGTGGCGGTGGCAGCGGTTGCCCTATATTTGTTGTACAAGTGGGCTCATCCTAGGCCAATATCAAACATTCCTTACAATGCCGGCGCTTTGCGCAGTCTCTTTGGCGATATACCTGCCATGATTCAAGAAATAAAGGCTAACGAGCAAACACATATGGACTGGATCATCCAACAAATGAAGAATCTCGAATCCCCTATCATCCAGTTGTTTCTGAGCCCATTGCAACGCCCTACTGTTATTCTCGCCGACTTCCGCGAGACACAGGACATCATGCTTCGCCGTAAGGAGTTTGATCGATCCACCAATATCCGAGATCTTCTGGGAGACGTGATACCTGATCATCACATATACCAGCAAACAAACTCAGTCTTTCGAGCCCACCGCAAACTGGTGCAGGATGTGATGTTACCTTCCTTTATTAGGGAGGTTGCAGGACCTGCATTTCATGCCAACATCATGAGACTTACGCGAGTTTGGGAGATGAAGACCACAATCGCTAACGGGTCCCCATTCACAGCGACACAGGATATTCAAGGCGCCGTTTTGGATGCCGTTTACAGTTTTGCTTTTGGAGAAAACTACAAGTCTAGTACCACGCTACCTAACATCAAGATCTTGGAACGCTTGAAGAGTAACTCCCAGCAGGTCGCTGGAAGCGATGAGCCTTTGGACTTCCCTGAAGTAACTTTCGATGATTTGATCAACGCAACGATCGATCTAGCCAAAGCTCCCCAAGGAATTCAAGGTTCGCCAATTGCCAAGGTGACGGCCAAGATTAAGATGAACATGCCACACTTCAGGAAGGTCAGAAAGATCAGAGATGACTTCCTACGCGGAAGCATTGAATCTGCGGTATCTAAGCTTCTGAACAACTGTGAGAAGTCTGAAAACCCGCCTGTTCAGTCAGCTTTGGATCAAATGGTGATGCGCGAAGCAATATTGGCACAGGCTGAAAACCGGAGTCCGAACTATTACTCGTCAATGATGCAAGGAGAGGTGCGTATTCACGGTTGAAGACAGGGTCTTGTAGTAATGAAAGCTGACACGTCATCGCTTTTAGCTGTTCGGATTGATCCTTGGTGGCTTTGATACTACAAGCACTACCACACTTTGGGGCTTGAAGTTTCTTACAGATAACCCCAGTGTTCAGAAGCGACTCCGGAACACTATGCAGTCATCCTTCACTCGGGCAAAGGCTGAAAATCGTAGCCCTTCTTTCCAAGAGCTAGCATCTGCACGAATTCCCTACCTCGAAGCAGTGATTGAGGAGATTCTCCGATGTGCTGGAGCGACCCCTGCCCTTCAGCGAGTTTCAATAGTTGATACCCAAATTCTGGGCTACCATATACCCAAAGGCACGGATGTTCTTTTCCTTACCCATGGACCCAGTGTCTGGAGTCCCGGTTTTGTGATTGATGAGAGCACACGGAGTCAGAGTTGCCAGGTTACTCGAGACAAAAAGGACCAGAAATGGGATGATTGTGACATTGCGGGTTTCAAGCCAGAGAGGTGGCTTGCTGCCAGTTCGTCGTCTACTGAAGACGCAGCGAAAACAACGCAAAGTTTTGACGCTACAGCTGGACCATCACTGGCATTTGGCTTGGGGACGCGAGGTTGCTTTGGCAGACGACTCGGCTACCAACAGCTGAAAACGTCTATCGCGATGTTAATATGGAACTTTGAGCTGCTGCCTTGTCCCTCAAAGCTTTCTAGCGACCGTACGATCGAGGGTCTGACCAGCATGCCGGAACACTCCTACATCCGGTTAGCGAAGGTTGATCTCACGACAATAGAGTAGGCTCTCTACATAGTTGAATTCACTTTTTCTTTCTCGCTTATATCAGCTGAACCTCAAGTGAGATAATATCATACATGAACTGTACTGCGCCACTTAGCTGTTCATTCGGCAGCGACTGAACCTTTCTCTTCGTAGATCTCTAGCCCACCGTTTTCCTTCTCCTGGAGTTAACTGTAACACTGTACAACAGATATTCAACCCTCAATATTCAAGAAATCTCATCCTCTATTCCAATTTCCCCTTGTCTGTGCATTCCCTTGAGAAATTCTATGTGAAGCTGTAAGCCTCGCTTAGCCCTCTCAAAAGAACACAATTCTGCCACGTTCCTAGGACACTCATCAGACAAGGCGCCCTTTACAGAAGGCTACAGGCCTGCGGGAAACCGATTACGGCATGAAGCGATGCCTATAGGCAGGATGGACATGCTATCTTTAAACAGTCAACGATGGGGAGTACTCAAACACTCTCCCCACGTCATGAACATGCACTCCAAGAAAGCCAAGTACAGCTATTTAAAAATTGACCGCTAAAAGTTGTATATAGTCTAAATACATAAATAATCTTTATCTCCTAGGCTTTTATTTCTCTCTAATAGCTATATTCTAGACTCTAAGATAATTATTGAAAAAGAAAAAGCAGGAAGGTAGTTTCTAATGTTTCAAGGTAGGGCGTTTCAAAAGCAAAAATAAAATAAATATAACAAATATTAAGAGGGAAATAACCTATATACCATATGATCTCGCAAAGTCAAACCAAGGAATAGACATAAAGATAACTCCATTAATGTATAAAGAGCCCATCAAGATCATTATAAGAAGCTAAAATGCAAAGAAAAGAGCAAAATGGTGCTCCATTCCTTGGTCTGATTTTGCGAGATAATACGGTATTTTTGCTTTGGGATGCGGATTTTGCAACCCAGAACAAACTAACAAAAATACCTCAGTTAATTCAAGTTGGCTTAGCAAGCGTGAATGTTCATAACAGGGGGGTGAATGTTTGGGTATTCAACGATGGGACCTGCATATGCATCCTGCCCCATAAAAAGTGGTCGCGACATGGTTTATTCCTCATGAGGCAGAACTAACCGATGACGCCGAGACCAGCCGCTCACTCTAGACCCTGTATCAGGCCTTCCACCGATATTCTCGGTAGTCGCAATCCCTGCTTATCCAATTATGATCTGTGTGCAGACTGCCCGGTGGCATCCTCCTAAAACCCTTTCTCACACTCCGGGCTTTCCGGCTGGTCTCGTCCTGCGAGAAACCGAGGGCCGCGCTGAACTGTTGCAACGGAGGTCCTATGATAGCAATAATTGATGTACGAGCGTGTAATAACTTAGCTTGAAATTGAAACAGTGGGTGGATGTTACTAGGAGACGAGATGTATTTGAGAACGTGACATACTTGAGATATATTAGAGTTCAATCCTCTCATCCCTCTATTTACTTATCATTCCTGAAGCTGCTACACCCAGCATCCAGACATATTCCAAGCTCCCCATCCGGATTCCCTCCCCGTTGGCAGACTTGTTTCAGTATGATTGCTGATCGGCCAGATAAAGCGCGTGACCTAGAGTCACCGAGAGACGACAGTCTGCGAGCTCAAGCCCTCGCAACTTCCGCCGCAGAGCTACCGGACGGTTACTACCGCTCACCTCGTGTGGTAGCATCCTTTGCAGCATTTTCCCTCAACGTTGTCGCTACATACTTCGTTCTTCAAGCATCAGCCTCTGCTCTTCCCAATATCCTTCAAGATGTAGGCCCCAGCGAGAATCAAAGTCTCTTCTCGACGCTGTGGACCACTGCTCAAGCTATCAGCATCCTGACGATGGGTCGCCTTACCGACAGGTTTGGACGTCGACCATTTGTGCTCAGTACCCATATCTTGGGGCTTGTGGGTGCTATTATCGGATGTACAGCTACTGAGTTCAACACTTTGTTGGGTGCCATGATACTTTTGGGGGTTGCCGCGGGACCTGCAGGTGCCAGCCCTTTGTTCATTGGAGAACTGATGAGTAACAAAGCCAAGTTTCTGGGTCTTATCACTGTGTCTGCCCCTAACATTGTCGCGACTGGTTTTGGTCCTTACCTCGGTCAGCGTCTTAGCATTCAAGGCAGTTGGCGATGGATCTTCTACATCTACATCATCATCAGTGGTACGTTATCTGTCTCTCACATTCATAGTATGATACTGACCTTAGCCTTTGTGAAGCTGTTGCAACCACCCTCATTTTCATATGGTATCACCCTCCGTCATTCACACAGATTCATGGCAAGAACGTCACCAAGAAATCGGAACTGGCAAAGGTTGATTGGTTAGGTCTTGCACTTGTCACTGCAGGCACCGCTCTTTTCCTCCTTGGTGTTTCTTGGGGCGGTCAGCCGAACAACCCATGGAACTCTGGCAAGATTATTGGACTTGTGGTATCGGGGGCAGTTACTCTTGTCGTATTCGCTTTTTACGAGGCTTACGGCCAACCTGAACGCCCTATGGTCCCACCCAGTCTTTTCAAGGATCTACGTGGTTTCGTTTGTATTCTTCTTGTCAGCTCCATGATGGGCTCCATGCACCTCTCTCTTGTCATCATATACCCTCAGCAAGTCGCCAACATCTTTGGTTCTAGCCTGAAAAGCTGGCAGGATACTGCCTGGATGTCCTCGACTGCTTCGTTCGGTACATGGGCTGGCGTCATGATCCTAGGCAGCTCGTTCCACCTTGTCAGGCACATCCGCTGGCAAATCCTCGTTGGAGCTGTGTGGCTCACTGCATTTCTTGGTGCTATGTCGTCTATTAGTCAGGATGACAAGAATTCCGCCATTGCTTTCTCCTTCCTTGCCGGTTTTGTTGTTGCTTGGGCTCAGGATGTTACTATGCTTCTAGTTCAATTCATCACGAAAGATGAGAATCTAGGTGTGGCTTTCGGTATGTTTTTCTCTCACTCACAATGAATTCTTACTAAGAGCGTGTACAGCTGTTATCGCTGCTGCCCGACCTTTCTGCGGGTCCATTTTCACAGCCACCTTTATTTCAGTATATACCAACAAATATCCCAGCGAACTAGAGTCTCGTTTAAGCTCTGCAGTACAGGGTGCTGGCTTACCACAAGGATCCTTCCCTAGCCTCCTCAAGGCTGCTAAATCTGGAAGCCAGACAGCTGTTAATGCGATCCCTGGTATGACGACCACGATTGCTTCAGCAGTCAGCCGAGCCATGGCCGATAGCTACACAGCTTCATATGCTTATGTTTACTACTTCGCCATGGCACTGGGAGTTATTCCCATTGTCGCCGCGCTTTGCATGAGAGACTTCGATTGTTATCTAAACGACCATGTTCCGCACCAGCTATATGACAGAAAGAACGCCCATAGAGATGTGCTCGAGGGTGATTCTAGCTCACGCCGATCTCAAACTGCGACTTCCCTCGATGATAACAAAGATTAAAGTTACTGTTGATTTATTATCTGATTAAGCAGATGAGACAAAAGTTAACAGACACAACAGCATACTAATCCATATATCTAAGTAGATAAGTGCCTGGATCTTACGGAACATTAGAGCTTAGCATTTAGATACTAGAGCTTTAACCGGGGAGTCAGGTGGATATAGAGCTCGAAAAGATGCCAAGAGGCCAGACGAATTGGTATGCAAGGGGCGAGAGGTTGAAGCGAGGCTGTTGCTGTTTCTGAGAGTGGTGAGGAAGGGAAGATCGGTCGGGTCGATTGAATGATTCAAGTGTGTGGAAGGCCTAGACTAGCGTCAAATCCTAATAGAATGATGGATGATATGTTCGGGAATATGATGAGAAGTCCGAAGTCCGAAGTCCGAAACTGGAAAAACTATCCGAAAGGTGCCGATAGCACAATAAAGTATAGACAGACTAATACTAACTTCGCCCTTATTACTTAGCAGCATGATGATCATTCAAGAGACAACACACTTAATAAATACTACTCTTTCTTACTCTGTGTGAGAATTGAGCTGCTGCTGAAGTGAAACTTCTATCTGTTCACACTCCTTGAAATATTTGCACACCATGTTCCAGTACTCTATCTGGCCTTGGTTGGCCTTCCTAGTTGGCACAGTATGTCCCACTGCATCCAAATGGAGCCTGCTAACACCTGAGGTTATAGTTGCTTGCCTATCTTGTCTCGGTACTCGTGTACAACCTGTTCTTCCACCCCCTGCGGAAGTTCCCAGGGCCATGGCTGAACAGCGTCACTCAGATCCCCCACACCCTCCTCATGCTCTGCGGGATTCCTCACAAGAAGCACTATGCGCTTCATATGAAGTATGGTCCAGTTGTCCGAATAGGACCAAATATGCTCTCGTTCAACCACCCTGATGGCATGAAGGATGTTCGTGGTCACCGCAAGGCTGGTGAACCTGAACATGGTAAAGATCCGATTTCAGTGCAATTTGCTGTTGACAGCATCGTGGGAAGCGATCGGGAGAATCATACTCGCTTCCGCCGCGCTCTATCCTATGGATTTTCTGCCCAAGCAATACTTGAACAGGAACCTACGTTCAAAGCATATCTCAACCAGCTGTTTCAACGACTACACGAGCAGTCGTCGGGAGGCACAAAAATGGTTGATATTGCTAAATGGTATACCTTTACAACTTTTGACATGATTGGAGATCTGGCTTTTGGGGAATCTTTCAGTTGTCTAGATAACTCTACTTATCACCCCTGGGTTTCTCTGGCGTTTGAGAGTCTTAAAAGCGTTGCCTTTTTGGCCGAGATGGGTCGATATCCAAGGCTTGCCCCTCTCGCTAGTCGTATGGTTCCTCAAGGCCTTCTCACCAAGTTTGCCGAGAACAAAGAGCTTGCCAGCATGAAGGTGCGTAAGCGTCTTGACACCAAGACAAACAGACCAGATTTCGTGGGGAAGATTACCCAGGGGCTAAAGTCCAAAGGAGGTGTAAGTTCTTTTTGCTTGTGTTGATTGTTTTGTCCAGGACTGACTCGTTCTTCTAGAGTTTGGAGTTCCATGAGCTTGTCTCAAATGTCTCGGTTCTGATTGTGGCTGGTTCTGAAACAACCGCTACACTTCTCTCTGCCGCGGTCTACTTCCTCTGTACCAACCCACGTACACTAGCTCTCTTAACTCAAGAGGTCCGGTCCACTTATGCGCAAGCGAGTGACATTGCCCTCATTTCTACTCAAGGACTACGATATATGCAAGCAGTTCTGGATGAGGCTCTACGCATGTACCCGCCAGTTGCAGGTGGAGGGTCGCCACGAAAGATAGCCAAAGGTGGCAGCGTTATCGCCGGTTACTATATCCCAGAGAACGTAAGTGGAATGCCAAGTCTTGGTATACCGATGATCGGTCGAGAGTATGGACGCTGACGATAGCCACTACAATCGCACAGACATTGGTTGAAAACGATATGTGGGCATTGCACTACGACCCCAAGTATTTTACTAAGCCCCACGACTTCATTCCTGAGCGATGGCTTGGGGATGCGCGTTTCAAGAATGACCGTCTTGACGCAGTCAAGCCTTTCTCCATCGGTCCCCGAAATTGTATCGGTATGAAGTAAGTGCTACTACAACTCCGAGACGTCCCTGCTCAAACCATGGTTTTCTAACTTGTGAACTAGCCTTGCATATGCTGAGATGCGTATGATGCTGGCAAGAACAGTTTGGGAGTTTGACATCAGTCTCGCTGAGAGCAGCCGAAACTGGTATGAGCAGAGCCGAGTGTATCTTGCATGGCATAAACCTGCTCTGAACGTGTACCTTACCCCAAGGTAAAGTCGGTATCTTGTCTAAAGAAAGAAACCACCGAACTCGAGGTCTGCTCTGGATTTTGGTGGATCTTGCTCTTTCCTCCGAGAGCTTATTCTCTCGGGTGGGGCGTACGGGGAATGTTACCTCTTGAGTGGGTTCTTTTTGATAGATGTTAGATTGACCCCAGCTAGGAGGGTGAGCCTCAAAGACCCCCTCCCCCGCTTAGATGAATAGATATTACTAAAGGCGTCACGAAGCGGGGGAAAACGCCTCATCCAAGCAGGGAGTCAATTTTTGACCTCAATGGATAGAATCATCAGCTTTTTGATCCACCTTCAATTGAACCGAAGCCTCGTGATTGAATCACCCCGGCCGTATCCGACAATGGAGAAATCTGAGGATCAGTATCTCTGTGTCGCGACGTGCATGATCCTTGACACAATGACGGATTTTACGGTGCAGAAAAGTCTCACCTGTATTGCATGATCTTGCATCTACCGTATTACCGCTGCGGCCTGTCAGCCTGTAGATATCAAGCATGTTGCATTGGAGGACTCAATCGGGCCGACTTGGTTATCTATTTGAAATCTACAAGTCAGGCCTACCATACCAGGGGGTACGTGCAGAGCCCAGTACCAGGGTTCGTCTGACAGTGGACACCAATCGTACCTGCCCCAGCCACGAATGTCCATGGTCGATCATCCAGATCTTTGAAGCCGGCCCGCCCCGAAAATGCGTTTCCCGCCCCTTCATAAAGAGGTACTTGGATTCGTAGGTAAATTATGAAAGAACACAAGTGTTATCAGCCTCACCAAATTGATAATGGCATGGAGGTGCGGGATGTGTTCGTGTAAGGCCTCAAAGAGTTACAGTTCACCAATCGGATAGATTTGAGGTATCAAATATCGCAATGTTTGAGGTGTAATGAACATTTTTCGTCGCGAAGGGCGAATGGTTTCCGCTAACAATGCAGAGTTTGCTGCCACGTAGGTAGTGTCTCAGTGGCAGTTACATTTCACTAGTTCCATCACAACCGTTACTTGTTGTACCGCAATGAGCGGTTCAACTTATGTCAAGTGCTGAGATTTGCAAAGAATTCCAAGACAAGAAACGAAAATAAACCTTAAATCTGGCATTTGCGCTTCAATTCACTTTTATTATGAGCAATTCCGCCGTGATTCTTGCATTCAGGGTATGTTATTAATACACTATCAATACACCCAGATTATCGTGAACCTATAGGGTAGCAAGTGCCGCACCGGCGTTAAACATCACAAAAAGAAAAAACTCCAACAAGTACGTATTCTTTACTACCAAGACACTACTACGTGTACACCAGTGGCCTATCTAATCGGCGAGTTTCTATCCGTAGGCTGTTAGTTTTTCCAAGGCCCGGTCCTTGCGGCTTCAGGCCTTCCACTCACCTTTGAGTTTCTCACTAAGATGCTCTCGTCGTTCGGCCTTGCTCTCATAGTTGTACGGCAGTTATTCAACGGTCCGAGACGGCGGTTTCCGCTTGGAAAAAGACATAACTAGCATGATCATTACCTTGCTCGACCCAGTAGGGAACAGCTCAACATTCTCTGATCGAACAATCAATACGAACCTGATATCATACCATTCAAGCTGATCTCAAACCCTGTTACCATCTCGAAGATGCTTGCGGCCGCCGCTAAGCTCGTTGATAGATCCGACATGGACCTTGAAGTATCGTGGCTTGAAGTCTGCGTATACTCGAGTGCCAGTGCTACTGTGTGCGCTGCGATCTGGGTCGCCGTAAGAGTGTGCTAAGAGAACGTCAACTTGGCAAAATACTGGGGGGGCCAGAAGCACGACACAAGACGATCAGTGGAAGACTGTTTGTCAAAGAGTTCACTGAGCTTCCTGTACTTCGAGCCCTACGAAACAGACATGCTCTAATTAGAGCTTAGTTCCAACGACTTTTACGGGCAATTACGATGACTCTTCTGGCCCAAGCACGGCCAGCACACTATTTCTTCGACATGTGTCATCAACACTGCCTACCGCGCGGGTCAAGCAAGTCACACAACATGAACATTCTGGAGGGATACAGGAGAAAGATGAATATAGGCTTCGGGACTACGACTAGAGTGGCTGGTTGAAGGTGTATACTTGATGAAGTTTGAGCTTTGGCTCACAAATGAATATATGAATGAGTTTGGAAATTTCATCTGCATGCCACTCCTATAAAGTAGAACAATCCCTTTTGGTGCTGTTATGCGCGAAAGTATCAGCGCTGCTCGTCAGAGAGCTTAATCAGAGGAAGCTCCACCACTTCCTTTAAAGGATCCATCCATCTTTCAAGATGCTGAATATCAGATCACTGATGAGGGGTGGCAGGCGACTTAGCAGAGTCTGGGTAACGACGTACCACCTGGACGTATCTCTTTCAGACCCTCAGGATAGGACGTAAATGCTTTACTATCTCCTTTTCAATCTACTCATAAAAGCGAGGTTAGGGCTCTCAGCATCAATCATATAACGTACCTGCCTGGACAAATTACTGTCCTTTTCGGTAGAAAATAATTGAGTAAACGCATGTAATAATTCTATGTCTAGGAAAGTCTACAGTCTGAAAAACCTCCGAACAGTCACTTGACGTTCCATCTCGTTCAGGCCGTACGTTCGCGGAAGATGGCGAGATCGGTGTATTTTGCCAAATTAAGTTAAACCATAAGTGCTGACGATGGCTAAGGGATACAGTCGAGCCGCTGAGCCGTTAGGATGTATGACCGGCAAGCGAGTGCCAGACCCGCCTAGCTTGAGCAGCAGAGGCATGAAAAATAGCCTTTTTGTCCATGAGGTGAGTCCTGGGTCAAGCTCACGATGCTGCGCCCTAGATCAGCAGCACTGGGAGCCCCTGAAAGTCCATCAGATCCTCCCATTTCATGGAAGACTCTGCTACCATCACGTCCCTTTTCTTCCAAACGTCCTCTAAAACCTCGACAACCCAATCATACTTTCGTAAAGAGTGCAAAGTCGAGCTATAAGCCCTCAGAGTGCTCCTGAAGAAGTCCATGTGGCTTTGTGAAGCCATGCAACCTGTGAGAAAAAAGGGCCAGATAAGGCTCACAACAGTTTGCAAATCCGGGAGCTTCCCCAACAGAAGTATCGTTGCAGACACGCTATCTTGAACCTCTACAAGGTTCGGGTTCAGTCCTGACACTACTGTATGCAAGTATGTGGTGATGGATGCTGCATAAATGTGGGTGATGAGATCCGAAAGAGTGTTGCTTGTTGGTGACCTTTGAAGTTCGACACTCATCATCTCTTCTATCTCCATGGAGCGTATGGCGAGTGCCTTGAGGCTCAGGCGATTATACTCTTGCTCCTGGCGCTTCCACCGATTCAGCTTTCCCACTTCTAGGATAGCCAACATGGCCCACTTTCTGCACCCCAGCATCTCGTCTAGCTGCATGAGGCCTGGCTGGTCCATAAGAAGTCCATAATCTTCGAATGGGGATGATGGACCAACAGATATACAGGATAGTATACCGATTCTGGCGAGGGAGTTTGACAAAAATCTCAACGCTGCGAGATATTCAAAACTCAAGGATGTTTGAGCCTCGGTTGCGCTGAAATCCGGTTCCTCCAGCTCACACCATATCGAAGATACCGGAGGGCCGGATTGCAAAACCGCGGACCAACCCTCTACCAAAACAGGAATCAGCGCTTTAGCTGCTAAAAGATGAACACGCCAATCCCCCCTTTCTAAGTGCGAAGACTGTGTCAATGTGTCAGCTACCAACTACATATATAGATTGAGTATAAACAGGGTAGTATATCGATCGGGTTGACTTTACCTCAAAATTCACAAGCTGAAGTATGCAAGCAAGAGCAACAACTGTGCCCTTCAACCTTATAACGCCACAAGTCTTGTCTAACCCGCCCAATAGCTTCTGAGACTCCTGGAGTGCGAGAATGTAGTAGTGGGTCTTTTCCCTCTTCCATACTACTGCTTGTTCACTGTTTCTATACCTTGCACAAGATTCCTTAAATAGTAGAGCCAGGCATAGCGTTGCATAGTATGTAGGTCGTGCAGATGTCAAGATCGTCAAGAACCACTCTCTCTTGCTTAGACAAATGTGTTCTTGAGGAAGGTATTGAAGAGGGAACACAACGTCTAGATAGTACATCAACAAACTTGTCTCTCTTTCCTGCCTTTGCTTTGGAAAATCCATAATCGGTGAGTGTGACAAGAACAATAACTATTGGTTAGCATAGAATCAAGAGTGGATAAGAAACACGACACAAGAGGATGTAGGGATGTAAGTACCACACGGAGGACTACCCACTTCAAAAGTTATTACTCTCCACTGCCGAACAGCGAGTACCCCCGCCCTCGGGTTCGAGTCCGGCCCCACGACTAGAATAGCCCCGTCAATTAGCCCTGAACCTTGTTATGTAGATAATAAAAAAGTACCCGTAATCGGCTCCTGTTAGAACCACGGAGTGTCGCTCTAGTTTTTGGACTTATGTTGCATAAATGTGTATTGATAAGGGAGTATTATTGTGCCCAGAGGAGGGGGTATGAATACGCCTAAAACGCTCATAAGAAAAGAGGGGCTAAGACAAATTAGAGACAAGCATCAAGAATCAATCTATAACCCAATTTGGCATCGTGTTCAAAAACAGTATCATGATCTTGACGAGTGCCGTTACCCTGCCTATGCCGAAACCTTATCCTGCCTGTGTGCATTGCTCCGTAAGTCCCTTCGAAAATATACCGAAAAGGGGCCTGTGCACAGGGCTAAGCTTAATCTGGTTTAAGCACAGGCAGGATACGGTTTTGGCACAGGCAGAGTGACGAGATCCCTGTAATCAAATGGAGTACCCGGCTCGCTTACAGACAGACATACATTGCAACTGCCTGTTCTGTCACTGTCCTTTGCCCAAGCGCTTGCCAGCTGTGCCACGGGTGGATAAGCCCACTCCGATGGTGAAACGGCACCAACTTTAGCGGCCTGCTCGTGGAACTTGCAAAATTTCTGGGCGTCTTCGCTCTTTTCTCGCTTGACCTTGTCGTGGATCTCACTTAGCTGGTACCTATTGTCGTACAAATGCCATGTGACGTAGCCGTGCATTAAGCACTTAGTTGTGTCCATCACCCGGGGGTCCTTGTCGGAGAAAACAGCCGCCATCTGCTTAGACAAGTGCAGGGTGTCTTGGGTGAGCTTCTTCAAAGCTTCATTGAGGCATATCTCATACATAGTTCGTAACAAAGCTGATCTGGTCACGCCCACCATCGAATTCTATGTAGAATGACATAAGATCATTGGCCCAAACTATCCAGTTCTCCATCTGGGAAATAGATGAGGTAATCTCAAGAAATTGCTTTCGTTCATCGAACAGGTCCTTGGGCCACAAAGAAGCGCCAACACAGTGACCTAGGCCGTTCATTTGTCAAAGGAATCCAGGATAATCATAAGATCCGGGATATCCTCTAAACCTATATTGCTCGATCCAGCAACCTTCAAAAATTGCCATTGATAAATCCGTCAGCTCCTGCTACTCGTGCAAATAGTAGAGTAGGTAGGTACTTACAGTCCAGGGTGCTGCGGATAAGGTTCAACGAGCGGAAAGGGCCAAAATGACAAACAAGATTGGGAAAACTTTCATTGATAAATGCCCACCAAGGATGAGCCTGTTCCTTTCCGGCCTGAAGGTAGTCGAAGTAGTTCATCATGGTAAGATAAGGATCATCCTGGCTATCATCCAAGACGAGAGTAGAGGTATAGTGAATGGACAGATCAGCCATGAGCTCCTTAGATACCTTAACCCAGCTGTAAACAACCATAGCGACAATATTCTGGAGGGAGGCTTGCAGTCGCTTGGGGTCCACCTTCAGCATCTACTGCTGGCGTGGCTGAGCGAAGTGATGAGCCGCCTTGTTATAGGCATAGTGCAGGTTCTCGATGTGCTCCTGTCAGGTGTAATTGCTGTCTCTGCATCTGATATACTTGAGAAGGCGCACAGCCATGTTGAGGAAGTAGTCGGTAGGAAACTTCTACATTTTGGCAAAGATGTTTTGATGATGACAATGAGGATGATGTAACCACTTTTCTTTTTATTTGCTCGCTGTACAGGCTGGATCTGGATGTATATAGAAATGAGGATGATGTTTGTTTCACACACACGAAGTGTTGTTGTGATTATCTTGTTTCAATAAGTTCTGTACTGCAGTTGATCATTATATATATCCTGATGACGAATAATTCTTATCATTTACACTGCATGCTTCGCTTTGTGGTTAGGCCTAAACACCGATTGGCATTCTTTGTAAACATTGCAATATTCGAATAGCTACCAACAACACGGACTGTGATGGCTGTTTGGGAATGGAAGAACCCTGAAAGATTTTGAGCTAGGATCGGGACCCTTAATTGGAAGTTCGGTATATTTTGTGTGAAGATCGTTGTTCAGCAGAACTATGCAATCGATTGGTGCGAACTGCCGATACCAGGGGCTGGAGAATTAGGCCTTAGACTAGGGGCTGTTCACTAGCTCTAAAGTTACAGATCGAATACTCTCAATTAGGCCTAACACCAGGGGTTGTTCACCAACTCGAAAGTTACAGATCGAATACTTCGAGTTAGCCCAGTTTAGGCCTTAGGCAAGAACCTCAGTCTTGGCTGGTAGGCTGATTGTTTGCATTGCCATATTGGCCTTTCTACAAGTATATCAAGGCAGTAGGGCCTTACGCGGTAGTCCCTCTTGTCCCTTAGACTTTCTATCTACCGGCTATTGTATATACCTAACAGAGTTAGGCTATAGGCTTATCGTATTTCTTAGATAAGCTCTGTGTATTAAATTGTGATTAGAATTCACGATCAACCGAGTAAGGAACTATCAATTACATCTTCGCGGCTTGCCTTGATTTTGAATAACAATACCCCATAAGTACAACGGTCGGTGCTTTCACGGGTTTGTGCTCGCCTGATATCTTGCTATATATACTTACCTAATCCACCGAACAGATCAATATGGGTGAAGCTTCAACCAGGAGAAACAAACTTCTACGGCTTGCATGTGACCGCTGTCACAGCCAGAAGCTGCGATGTCCTCGACCATCCGAACTAGATTACGGAAACGGTGGTCCAACATGCCACCGCTGTCGTAGAGCTGGAGAGACCTGCGCATACAGCAAGAAGGGCAAATCTGGTCGCCCCATCAAGGTCATAATAGATGGAGCACATCTGAGATCATCGTTCTTGGCCCGACCAGTGACGACATCCCCATCCAGCCGAAGCCATTCGCCGCCAGCGCCAGAGGTTATAAATGCTGACGGCAGCGGTTTGGGGCCTGTACCCTCTGAAGCTAAAGCGGAGGCCTTTTTGGAAGCCTGTGGGTCTGTAAGCAACACGGAAGATATCCGAGCGCTATCAACATCAGATGCCGCGCTACCATTTTGCACGCTTGGACAAGAGGCTACGCCAGCTCTTCCAAATCTATCAGAGTCTACGTCCTCATCCAACGACGCAGATCATCCGCCGCTCTATATGCAAGCAGCTCCTCTACAGCCTCCTAACAAAGCCTTGTCTGACTTAGGTGTTGACTTCGATCTTGAACCCGGTCATTTCAGTGCAGGGACCCAGTCTATCAATACGTCTCAGATTTCAAAATCGCCAGCTGGTAGGGCAACCCTGAACGATTTCCTGTTGTCCAATCACACGAGTCGTACAAACGAGATCTCCGGTCTGAGGGGGCAGATATCTCCCCATTTCGATGACCAAGGGTCGATATTTAGCAACCACTCCTCTTCAGCCTCCGATCTCACCTCATCTCGCCAGCATTCGTATCTCGGCCCCCACTATCCGACATCTCCTCATCCTTCTGGTGACATTGTCGGGGAGCTGTCAGGCCTGAATCATAGAATCACCTGTGCTCTAGCCAGCTACAGATCAATAACTACAATGGGCAACTTTGGAGATCTGCAAATGAACCAGGCGGCACGAGATATTACCGATATTGCACGAAAAATGACCGTTATGACGAAACAATGCTTACCATACATTCCCAACACACCCGATTCGTCACCTGTTAGCTCACCAGCCTTAGGGATGGATGTACCACAGGAAAGCACGGCCCGAGGCAGGATTTCAAGCTGTAAGAAAAATCCCCACGCTAAGCCTTGTCCCTGATTTCTGACCCTCTCTACATAGATGAGGAACACCAAAACTGGTCAAGAGTGGTCTTCCCATTCCTCGCTTGTTACTCCTTGGTACTGGAATACTACGAGCTAGTGCTTAACGGCTTGTGTTCAGTCCTTTCTACTAGCTTTCAGTCATCTCTCGATACATTCTTGGTTCCGCATGTGATTGACTTCTTCTTCAATCAAGTACAAGATGCGTTCGCAGGAAGCCAGACGACACTGCTTGATCCACTGCATCGAGAGGGTGACAACACATATGAGAAGGCTGGTTGGGGTGGCAATGGCGAGCCGCCGTCAAGCGAAAGGATACAGAATGTGTTCTTTTTAGACGCGGCATTGGACGAGATCCGAGGAAGAGGTTCACATATCTGGGATCGGACGCGGAAACTTTGCATGACAACTAAATAAGAGAGCTTGGTTCTCAGCACCAACACAAAATTCGCATCCGCGATCGTTCTTTACGCAAAGCATCAATGAACGCTGATAGGCTCGCTTAAAAGCAGCCACGTAACGCAACGACTGGTTACATGTGGTCCTTGTGCGACCGTGAAGACGTTGAGAAAAGCAGGCTTTAGTGATGAGGATGTCGAGTCTAGCTCCGAGCCAATCAACTACGAGGCTTGTGCTACGATGGGGGGTAAATTATTAAAATCAAGCCTATTGATCCCATCGCGTCTAATAAAATAAAAGAATCCACTATGAACGCGTAATTATGGTAGAAGGGTAAACCATGACTAAAATCGGAGATTACCATTAGTGGAAAAGTTGTTTCTTTGCGCGCAAAGATAATGTGTAATTACAATATATTGAAGTCTTGCTAACTCTTGTGTATCCGCCTATGATGGTCTCGCATATTATCCACCCGGCTAAAGACCCTAAGACATTGTCGCCCGGACTGGTCGCGCCAAGGACATTGAATTGTGGGTTTGTGCTTAGACTCATGTCGAGCACGGTCCTTCCGGGTGGCGAAGCCCTTAGAGCCAAGGTTCTGCAGGTCTTGAGTCGATTGTGGACACTCTGAGTAGCGGCAGAAGAACCGCTTAAAGTGTTGGCGATAATGCCGGCGGAAGTCGCGTCCACTATCGAAAATGGCGGTTGACTTGCAGTTGGGGATCGGGCATTTGCTGGGCCGCGTGAAATCAGGGACAGCGATGAGGTCACGTGGTATTGCGTCTATTAGATCGTAGGATGTAGTGATTTCAGGCTCCATAGGTGGCGTCACCAACCCAGACTTGAAGCAAACAAGCGACGCCTTAGCCTGCGAGTATTTGCCCTCATCAACTGTAGCTAAAGGGTAGTTGGAGAAGTCGTGATAAACCCCCGATGGGAAGACATCGGTCTCGAACATCGTCTGATCATAATCGTCGATCCCCGGGACATAGTATCCCGTGTTATCTGGGGAAGAAACACGATCGAAAAGAGGCAAAGCGCTCCATAACTGGTAATCAGGCTCAAACGATGTCGTCATTATTATTGTGTAATAATATTATTGTGTAATAATTAGAAAATAATTCCTGGTCGTTGGTGGGCGATATGGCTGGCCTAAGAGGATCTGGCATATTGATGACTTCCCGCCGACTTTTAGGGTGTGATTATGAGTTTCGGTAAACGTGAAATTTGAACTACGGCACAATCCCGTGAATTCGGACTATTTCCTTTTTCTCCCGTATTTTAGCTCCTTAGCGATAATGGCGTCAGAATAAGAGCGGGTAAAAATGAGGGGCGGGGCTGTATGCACCCTTGTCAGTCTGCAGTTTTGTTTGCGAATATCCAATCAAACCACCTCCAGCCTGAGAATAAATTAATCCTTCAATTTCAGTAGGAGAATATTTAAATTGAACGTATCATCATAGCAACATTTCTTCTTTTGGATCAGCCTAAAAAGATACCTCAAGATACGCCTTATTCAATATAGTCAATACTATTTGCAAGGGCCCCCTGCTATAGCTGAAAATCTTTCCTTATTGTCAATGGGGAGAGAGGCCCTTTACAGGAATACCGTATTATCTCGCAAAACCAGACTATGGAGTAGACACAAAAACGACTCCATTAATATGCAGAGAGCCAATCAAAATTATTATGAGAAGCTAAAGGCAGAGAGAAAAAGCAAAATGGCGCTCGACTCCTTGGACCGGTTAGGTGGTAGTACAAATGCCAGCACAATAAAATGTTCAAGTTTCGAGCACAGCCTTAGTATGCCCTCCAAGCTCTACCAGGGTCCCTTCAGATAAAGTTGTTACAAAAGAGGAACCTCCTGGGGTTGCATAGCGCTTTTTGGTCACAGCAAGCTTTGGATGGTGAGTTTGAAAGAGCCTTGTTTTATTGTAAATAAGGGTTGCGCGAAGCGTTTTTTTGGGCACTATGGAGCTTGGCTCTATTGTGGGGTTTTCGCTGACCAAGCACGGACCGTGCCGTGTGATACCTGGTCTTTGCCGCTGTCGCCTACCAAACCTAAATGTTCCCGTAATCGGGGTATTTCGCCCTCTTTTTCCATTTTAAGTAAGGACTCGTCGTCTGTGGGGATAAAATCCGTACGGCACATGTTCTGAAACGCCGAGTTCCTTAGGCCCGACAGGCCCGACAGGCCTGTCAAACTTTGTGTCAACCTTGCTACGTTATTGTCAAGTAACTGCCCGACTTTTGAGTAAGCAACCACGCGCGTCAGAGCTGATTGGCCTTAGCGGAGTTAGGTTCGGTCGACTCCGAGCTGCATATGGTATGCATGTAAATGATAACAACCTGAGAGGTATCAGGTTTCGTAATAGGAAAAAGGTACCGAACAACTGGCTAACAGTTATCGCAGTGCAGGTAGAGTCCGAAACAGAGGCGAAGATTCTAGTCCCCGTTATACGGTTCTAGTTGTGTAACATTTATATATATAGTACTCCTCATCATCAGAGCTTTATCTATCATCACCTTCACAAGTATCCAATTCTATTGAGAAGCATATTTACAAGGCTACTCTGAAGGATACTGAAAATGATTAACAAAGACATCCTTAAGGATGCTTTCAGCATTCCCATTAGCCATGTCGTCGGAATTCTGGCAGCATCGAGCATCATCTACTTCCTTTTCACTTGCTTTTACAACCTCTACTTGCACCCCTTGAGAAAAATTCCCGGTCCCAAGCTTGCTGCCATTGGTCCCTACCTTGAGTTCTACCACGAGGTTCTCCGAGATGGCCAGTATCTTTGGGAGATCGCCAAAATGCACGACAAATACGGTAAGATGGCCCGCGTCCTACTTCGAGAATAACTGAACTGACTCAGACTTTTCCAAAGGTCCTATTGTCCGTGTCAATGCGCGTGAGGTTCACATCAAGGATTCGTCCTACTATTCCACCATATACACTGCCGGTTCTCGAAAGACCAACAAAGATCCCGCCACTGTCGGTGCTTTTGATGTTCCCACCGCTACTGCGGCCACTGTTGACCATGACCACCATCGCTCCCGCCGTGGTTACTTGAACCCGTACTTCTCCAAGCGAACTATCACCAACCTGGAGCCCCTGATCCATGAGCGTGTCTCCAAGCTCCTGTCTCGATTCCAAGAGCATCTCGACAAGAACCAGGTCCTCAGTCTCGATGGTGCTTTCTGCGCTTTGACTGCCGATGTCATTACCTCTCGGTTCTACGGCAAGCACTACGACTACCTCAACCTTCCAGACTTCCACTTTGTTGTTCGTGATGGATTCCTGGGTCTTACCAAGGTCTACCATTTGGCACGCTTCCTTCCTTTTCTGGTCACCATCCTCAAGCGTCTCCCAGTCAGCTGCATCCGCATGATCGCCCCATCTGTCGCCGATCTTCTTCAGATGCGAACTGAGATTCAGGACCGCGGTGCTGGCGAGTTTCTCTCCAACAAAAGTTCCGAGGCCAAGTCTTCCATCCTCTTTGGTGCACTTGCCGACGCCCACATCCCCGCCCATGAGCGCACCGTTGAGCGAATGCTTGATGAGGGTACCGTTATCCTATTTGCTGGCACGGAGACTACTTCAAGGACTTTAGCTATCACCATCTTCTATCTTCTGACTCACCCTGAGTGCCTGAAGAGGCTTCGCGACGAACTGAACAACTTGCCAGAGTCCAAAGACGGCCAACATCCTCTAGCTACCCTTGAGAACCTCCCCTACCTGAGCGGTGTCGTCCATGAAGGTTTCCGTCTCGCCTTTGGTCCCATCTCTCGTTCGGGCCGCGTGGCTACCCAAGAGGACCTGAAATACAAGGATCATGTCATTCCCAAGGGAGTAAGTTAATTCTCTATCTCCACATGCTTGCGTTTACTAACATCAATCCCAGACTCCTATCTCCCAGTCCACATACTTCTGTCACACGGATGAGAGCATCTTCCCCGAAGCCGACAAGTTCCGACCTGAGCGCTGGATCGAGGCGGCTGAGAAGAAGATTCCGCTCAAAAAATACATCACCAACTTCTCTCAGGGTTCTCGACAGTGCATTGGATATACGTGAGTGATCTTTTAGCCTACCCGTCGGAAAATACTTGCTGACGTTGCCCACTAGCATGGCCTTTTCCGAGATGTTTCTGGCTCTTTCTCGAATCGCTCGAGCATACGACATTGAGCTTTACGATACTACTAAGGCTGACATTGATATGACCCACGCTCGCATCGTTGGCTACCCTAAGGCTATCCCTGGAAAGACTGAGCACGTTGGCGAGATTCGAGTCAAGGTTCTTGGAACCTTGTAAAGTGCAGAAGACGCACGGCAGTTTCTATATCTAAGGGGTGGGCTCGCTTTGTATATGCACTAGCCCTCCACAAGAGTATAAATAGGTATACAGGAGCAGTAGCTGTAACGTTCTGGTCGTTTTCTCAAGGGATAAACCAATCAGAAGTCGGGATTTATGTTGGCAAGATGATCAGGCGCGTTAGGTTGGCTGAGCAAAGAATATTACAAGTTGTTATGTCTAGTGATAGTTAATCGTATATTAAGCTAACAAAATTATATTGAAAGCTGATCAGTCCATTCCTTGCAGTTAGACTTGCTCTATTTATTTACTTCTAATTATATGGTTCTATGATTGTTAATATTGTAATGATTCATACTACCTTGGTGCAGAGCCAACCAAAAGGCTCCGAATTAAAGATGAAGTGTTTTTTTGGGATTAGGAGAAGATTATATTAGCATAATCAATTATTCCAAATATTTATAGCTATATTATTCTGTTGCAATGTCACTTTTTGTTCAGGTGATTGAGGCGGGGTACCAGGGTGCAGTCTTACCGGCGTCAAAGGGATAGTTGTCAGAACTAGTAGAATCTTGAGCATGCTTTACGTACCAGGACAAGGATTTTCATGTAGTTTGTAAAATAGATAAACTGATTTAACGTAGATTTGTATGATCGGGTTAAGAAAATGGTCCCACCTAAATTGCACCCCTACTATCGCAGTATCCTTGGTACATGCGAAATACAAAACTCACGCGCCATTCCCCTGCACTCGTGCATAGTAGATATTTATCATTGCGTTTGAATACCAAGCTTATTCATTGCAGAGTAGTTTAATAGTTGGTATAATTTCTGTGACCAGCTTCGTAGAGATGTTGGGAAAACTTGGTGCACTGACATCGAACGAACAGAATAATTCTAGAATAACTAATCGCCATCATCCACCACTTGTTGAACCTTCTTGGTATCCGTCGTCATATCACACAAGACCCATGATGCCTGCAATACGGATGCAACGCAACGCGTCTGCAAGCAGGGTTCGGATGCAGTCGCCCTTGCTGGTGGGTACCCATTTCGAAGCTGGCCGGTAGTCCTGCTTCCGTGCAGCGTGAAATCTCGAGGTCTGTTCTTGGCAGGTGGAATTTGGAAAAGCTTTCCAAAACTCGCCGAAACCAGTCTAGAAACGGGCCTTGCACGAGAGAGTAAACTGGGCCGTGATGATCTGTCGCGGTGGGCCTAAATCCATAACACTATTTTCCCTCAGTTAGGTGATTAGGTTTCTATTTCTGACATAGGCCTAAGCATCCTTTTCAAGGCCGGTAGAATCTTTCTAGTGCGGGATCGATCAATACCGGACCAAATGTTCCACCCAGTGGCATCTGACTCTAAAGGCTAATCGGAAGTGACGGGCGTTAAAAAAAAAAAAAAAAGCTTATCGTAGCCCACGTTAGAAACCACCGTCGGGGGATCCGAAATTTCTCCACATATTCATCGGAAGAGCAGCATCCTATGCAGCTAAGACGATACCGGACCGACAATCTCCACAAGTACACAACCAAATAAGCGAGCTTTGTCTCGCAGATACCTGTACGTACTATTGTAGCGATCAGAGTCCCAGCGATCTATGGTGTACAAGAGACTACACCAATCTCACATTTGGAATTTCCGACGCAAACAAGGTGTCACTTCGCCTGTAAGCACCATTAGCCAGCAAACTTGCACCCAAATAAATCTTCAGATACTGAATGTGATAACCATTAGGTATAGGGTGACCTTATCACATCATCACTTGGTGTGTGCCGGTGTGTGCCGGCGTGTGCCGGCATCCGAACGGTAATCGTTGGACGATGTGGGGCGAGGCACGGGCAATCTAACCTTGGAAGCAAAGGCGGTCAGAGGGACGTGAGACAGCCAGCCCCAAAATTATGAAGCAGCTTTTAAAGTTCACAAGATAGCCCCGATCAAAACTATGACCGCCTCAAAGTCATAACGAAGTCTCAGATCACGAGCAACGTTTTTGCTAGTATTTCAATTCACAAGCAATTGATATGGTTACATTTCCCAGGTACATAGTCAAGAATGTAGCAAAATAAAAGATCGCATTCGGTCCCATTATCCATCACTGGGAGTTAAATATGCAAGCAAGAAACATATGGATCTTTGCAATTCTTTGCCCGGACCTCACCCCATGCGAGCTATCAAGTAGGTAGCCGACTGAGCGTTGAACTTTGTGTGCCTGGACCAGGTTGAGGATTGCGCCACAGCCGCGGCGGGAACATGCGCAATCCCTGTACCGTACATAATCTCGAAAAAATCCGGCCATGAAGTGGAAACCAGTTTTGCTTTTTTCTCCGCGTTGCTGTTCGCGGAATACGGATGAACCTCATTGGCTCTATGCAAGTCTGCCGCTCGTTTGTGGAGCTTTTCCCGTCTCCACATCATGGCCCGATCTTGCGAGATTATACGGTATGCGACATTCGTCAGTGGGGGGATTGTGCCGATGCTTGGGTTTACTGGGCTTCTGGGCAATCTAGAGTTTGCAGCCGTCAGCGGCTTGCACGCGAGCTTGGCTAGCATGGTGGGTCTAGCCAGCCCCATGCCGAGGTACCAAATTGTTGTGGATACCATCTTTACTTTTTCTAGCAGAAGCGTCGATTTTTAATTGGCCATCTGCATGATTCGTGCGATTTGTAGCGTCAATTTCGTCTCCACACCAGTTGTGAAGCAATGCAATCGTCATGCTCTCTTTTCGACTGCCTGTTTCTCAGGCCCTACAATTGCCCGCTATACAGAGGTTAGATTCTTGTTGGCACGTGTGCGAAGCTTATACTCAAAGCTTTACAGGGAAGGTAGCTTGACGTGGCTCGGAACATGTCCAAGCCTACCTTTATATACTGCCTTGGAGTACTGGTAAATAGTGGTCACCAATACTCTGTCCCCGGTCCAGCATGGCTGTATTAATTCTCCCTTTTGTTAACGAAATCCTCGCTTGCTTCCTTTAGTGGAGTCCATTAGTCTATGGGAAAGGAAATTCCCATATTTCTTCAGCTTTCTTACAACAAGGATGCCACAAAACACCATGCCTCATATGGTGTTGTCACAGAGTGTTTTCCCTTCTTTCGAAATCTCACCCCTTCACAACAAAAGGCTCGCATGTGATCGTTGCCGTGCTCAGAAGCTTCGATGTCCACGGCCGGCTCGGTCTAATCAGCCAGGATTGCACGAACCATGTGCACGCTGCCAAAGAGCCGGCAAGGCTTGTGTATTCGGTCAAAAAGTAAAGAGCGGCCGCCCCGCAAAGGGATCTAAGAACAAATCATACCTTTCCGAAGATTTCGGTAGAATCAACTCTCAGTCCGCTCAAGACCAGGCACCTTCAACTATTTCTGAAACCGAAACGGAGCTCACAACACCCAATAGCAATTCTCCTTCCTGCTTGCTAGAGTATCAAGCGCTTGGGTTTTCAGAGGACTATTTTGTTACCAAGGCCACGCCAGAACTAAGCGAAGATATCACGAATTGGACTGAATCACAGCCATCTTTCCTTGAAATGGTTGATGAATATGTAAGTACAGAATGTTTTTCGTTCAGAAACACATTTAACAACGCAATAATCTTGTCAAAAATATTTCTACTTGAAATGATCTCCCTATTCCTGTTATTTCATTTAAATTTATAGGTTTGATGATTTATCCCTAAAGCATGACTGACTATCCAACAGTTGTTAGATACAACCATATTTCCTTGCTCGAATACTGAGAATTTCCCTTATACTCTCGGTACTCCACCACATCATCCTTGCAACTCAGATACCAATATCTTAGTAGCCAGACAAAGCCATCATGAGGATGAGTTGCCAATGGACACTGAGTTCAACGTATCTCGAAGCAATCGTCGAAATGCGTATGGTTCTACCACTCAAGCACCTCTAAATGTCCCTAATTCACATGTCTTTCAAAACTTATTTGAGCTTAACATGAAGCTTTTGAACTGGCTAAAAACACACGAATTAACCCTCAATGACAAAGAATCGAATATTTTACACAATCGAGAAACTTCGGGACATCTAATAGACATTTCTGGGGAATTCATCGACTTCTGGCATAAGTACTTGCCTTTCTTCCTCCATAAGCTCAATCCTTCCCAAGATTACACCACCCCCTGCAAATCCGACTTCAAACGTGGTAAGTGTATCCCTTCGAGCTGCAAAGTAGTATCTAAATCTTCACAGATAATGATTGCATACTCTCATCCAGCGTGTTGCTTTTATTGATATCATGCTATACGCAAATTCTGGGTGTTTTTGAGCTGGTATTGGACCGGCAAAACCCTGAGCTTGGTCGAACCAACTCAGATGTGTACCAGGCTCGTGGGGTAGGAAAGCTAGCATTGAAGGCTTCAATTATCATCCATACTATGAGAAGCTTCTTCCTTCAGTTACACGAAGTGTCTTCTGCCATTGATCCAGTTATAGTGGAGAGTGCAAGTCATAGTAGGAACCAAGTGAGTAACAGATCAAGTCTGCGGGGGCTTACAGAATGGGTATTTCCAGACGATACAAATACAAAATGCATTCTGGGCGTGGAGATTGGTAAAGCAAGGAATCAAGAACAGCGTATTTTTACAGAAATCTATAGACTGGAGAATTTATAAACATTACTACCTTCTACATAACAAAGACTGTGACAATTTGCATCTGTTCATTTTGTAGTTACTCAGGATCAACATATCATTGACATGTTGAGGCTACAATAATATACCATACAATATTGTTGCTTTTACGACTTGTACGTGTAAGTTGACTTATTAAGTATTACCCCGTGCATAGTATATTCAATTTGAGGTATGCTCTAGGGATGCCCGTGGCACATTCTGCGAACAATCCGCTGAAACAATTATGCTCAGTGTCATGTCATATTATTTGGCGTCAAAAGGGCTTATAGTGATTCGTGGCAGTGATAATCAAGTACACTAGGCACTCTTGCAGTATTCTACTAGTACTATGCTTGTTCTTCTTTCAGGGCAAGAGCGGTAGCAGTTGGAACCCTAATGGTCTTAAGTTTTCTTATTGGGGTCCTCTGTTTATAAAGAAAGTCCAGAGCAGCAAAGTCATGCCCCTCAAACTCAGGAATCTCAAACCAAGCCCAAAAGAAGCTAAGAAGAGTCAATCTAACCGAAACAAATATAGTCTTACTACCAAGACTTGCGAAAAGATTTTAAGTTAATATCTTTTTAGGACTTCATAAATAGTCTAAATATACCTTTATTTAGTACTGTGTGATGTGAATGTGTGATGTAAAAAAAGAAACCATTGGTATTAAGAGTGACCTTTCTGGGGAAAACCTAACGCCAATCTAAACCAAAAATGCCGAACCGAACCAACCAACTCTCTAACCTTTCCCGACATCGACAGCCCCCTCCCTCCGCATGTCATCTCCTCTGTCGTCGTTCTCCTCCTCCTGTTGCTTGACAGTGCGAAGGCGAGCCCGGTGTTGCCACTAGGGGTTGGCAATGATAAACTTCCTCATTTCGAGCAGCTGATGCACCAAAAGCGTCACATTATTGTGTGCATCTGTTGCCTTGATAGTGGGAGTGTGTGCGTTGCGGGTATGTGACGGACTAGGAGGCTGAGATAGGGATCGTTGATCGAGCTGGTATGAGGTTGTGCAAGGATGGTCGGTCGAGTTGCTGTGAGTTTGCAAGGATATAATAGCAGTGAATTGATCAGCGGCCTGCTTTGTCTTGCTTGAGGGTCACAGTGAGAGAAAGAGGCTAGGCCAGGATCTCCGTTTGTGGCCCAAAATGATGCGTCCTTATGTCCATTGGTTCATCCCATCCTGCAAGAAGATCTGCGAAGAAGTGGCCAGGTGCCGTGAGTTCGTCGACACCACACTTCCCGATGGAACCTTCTTTGCCAAGCGATCCAAGCTCATGGTTCCTCCCATGCAGTCCTGGGATGATTTCATCTTCCACGATGTCAAAAGGGTTGACAGCTAACGTTTCTTGCGCATGCGTGAGTCTGGCAACCAGGAGTTAGCGTAGTACGTGTCGACGGGCCCTAGCACCTTGGGGTTCGGCCATGGACAGCACGCCTGCTCCGGCCGCTTCTTTGCCGGCAACGAGCTGAAGATTGCTCTGAGCCTAGTTCTTCTAAAGTATGACTTCAAGCTGGCGCCTAATTCGAAGCCCCAGCCTACCATGCATGGCTTGTTTTACCTCGCGGATGACAATGCCAAGGTCCGCATCAAGAGACGCAAGGAGGAGCTTACACGGTGAAAAGGGCAAAGTTGGAAGCGAATGACAAGGTCCAACATGTGGGTTTCTAGGACAAACTTTGGCCCGTTGGTTATGAAATAGACGTCACGGAATGTGACCGATTAGAAGTCAATAGTGTCAATAAATATACGTGTAGAGCCTGTACTCTGTGTGATAGCTTAATGCAGTCTCATAAATATATTATTCTAACGCTTTGGGCCATTCTAATACTCTCAATATACCTTTACGTACATCCAGATCCCACGTAGACAGCGAGTCGGGAGAGAAGAAAAACAGTTCATGACAGAAATACATTTTGGAGAAAACCCAAGTCGGTTAAATTTGAGTTACACTCTACACACATTCTGCAGGTTGAGCAAACTCAAAACAATTCCTGCTGCTCTGATACTCTTGGCGATGGCCATTGCAGGGTATTTATACCGAATCAAGGATGCATGTGATTTTTAGATGGTATATTCCCTGCATCTGATATGGTTCCGGGTATAACCGCTACGCTAGCGTCAACTGCGACGATGGGCCTTGAGCCGCCATCGTGACATTCGCTTAAAAATTTGGTGCATGGGACGCGCACCGCACGCGAGGCATTCTCGAGGCGCTGTAACCCCACGTTCGCTCGTACGGGGCTCTTAAGGCCTTTCTCGCATATCCGGTTTTCAAAGATTCCAGAATAGAAATGCTAATTCGCTGCGTCTTCTCCTCCTCCTGCCCTCCTGCCCTCCTGCGTCCCGGAACTCGGCCTGGAGTGGAGACGAAACATCTCCACACGCGTGCGTAAAATTCGCGGACAACCGCGGTGTCCGACAACAACAATAGGCGAAAAAACGCGGAGAAGGGACGAAGTCCGTCTCCACTTCATGTGTGGATGTCGCAAAAATTATACGATACCGTCGCGCGGACACGATCCTATTGAGTCAAGGGGAAATAGTAGAGGTGCTAGCAAGAGGAGGCCAAGAGATTGTGGAGCATTGTTACTATGGGTCCGTTCGGTCTCGCGTTCCGTCTCTGCTCGAGATCGATACAGTACTGTGCCTCTTCCACTGCCGTGCTAGGGTGTGTGTTTGAAATGAAGCACTAAAGACTGGGCGTTTGCTGCCGGTGGACCCCGTCGAGGTTAGCGAAGTTGGCCATGATGAGAATAGGTTAAGTATGAGCCAGCTTGCAGCGTTTGGAGCTATCCCGTTGACTGCGTTAAGGCTGCACCCACGTACCCCGCCACATTCAGTGCGGCAAAAAAAGTTATTAGGAAATAGAAAATACGTTTAAATAAATTAGATAATTCTTAATACTAACCTAATTACATAATTGAAGTTAAAAATATCTTATATTGAAATTTCCGTTGTGTGGTTGATATGATATTTTGCCTGGTACCTAAATGCAGCCTTGACGCAGTCAAAGGGATAGTAGTCAACATTTTGGCGAGGCACTAACTGCCGGCCCGACGCTTTACGGAGGTGGCGGACGCAGAGGAGGGCGCTTGCTGAATAATCGGAGCGTTGTGGCGATTCGGCCTGCACATCAGGTCAAATTGAGTTTGACTGGAGCAGCTGCAATTGGGATAGACGGAAAGATAGTAAACTATATGCAGTGGAGGACCTATTGTCGGCGACCGGGGCTCGGTCACAGCGGGAATGGCTGTGAGAACGGCCGTAATGGCTGCGGAGTCGGACGTCGAGCGGGTCTGCTGCGGCACGGCAGGGCACAGCGAGATAAGCATGCCGAAGTGGGTGCGGGCAAGGACGGCCAAGCGTTTCGACTAAATGGATGCCCGTTACACAGGCTTTCGGATACGGCCGGGGTGACTGGATTACTCGGGTGCCGCCTCACGTGAGTGCGGATCAAAACTCCCCGGTGCAAGGTTGATCGAAACCTGTCGACTGCCGTCTAGTGCGACTAGTCAAAGTTTTCCCCGGCGTTATCATGGCTTAAGCAATATCCTTCTAACTGCAGTTGCCCGGGGCCGAAACCTTATGCACAGCAGGCCAGGGGCTAATCAATGCAACGCGTCCTGTAAGTGGCATCATCGACCACTTATGTAAGCTTTGGTCCTCTCGCAACTGCTCGTTTCGTGATTTTAACCCAGCATTGCTCCCTTCTGTTCATATCCCACTTTTGATAAGCCTGTTCCCGTCGAAAGGCATCTTCCTATTTTATTTATCCATTACCACCGGCATCTCATTGTGAAAGAAGATCGAGGGAAAGCTTTCGTTTTTATTGACCTTTTTTTTTGCGGAAAAGCGTGCGAAATATCACCATGGCTCACAGCGTAATGCCCAATTTTATTATGCCTTCTTTTGAAACATCTTCTCTTCAGAACAAGAGATTAGCCTGTGACCGTTGCCGATCGCAGAAGCTGCGATGCCCACGGTCATCGCAGTCCGGACAGGACGGGTTGGACGAGCCATGTGTCCGCTGTCAGAGGGCCGGCAGAGTGTGCATCTATGGCCAACGGGTGAAGAGCGGACGGCCTCCTAAGAGTTCCAAAGACAGATCTTATCTATCCAAGGACTTTGGTAGAATTGAGTCACGGCCTCCCCAAGAACCGGAGGCTTCGGACGCGACTGAGGCCGAACATGGGTCCATTCCATCCGAGCGCCACTCACCTTCATTTATGCTGGGCTGCCAGACACTTGGTTTTTCGGAAAGCTACCTCGGCACCGATAATAATACGATGCAATTGGAGAAGAATATCTCACATCGCGCTCAAAAACAACCACCTCAGCCTCATAAAATTGATGACATTGTGAGTAAGGTGTAACTTTCAACAATATAGTGGTCAATAGCAACCGTCTTTCAAATCATGGACCTTGATAGACTGGTCTATCCATCATTCAAAATCAACCTAGCGGTTGATTTTTCTTCTCGTTTTTAGCGTTTATCTAACCGGACGACAGATGTCAGATGCATCATCATTTCCTTACTCAAATATGGAGAGCTTTCCTTATCTCAACAAATCTCCACAGCATGACTTGGACAACTCGGATCCCGATACTGACCTGACTAAACTCAACGATGGAGAATATGAACTCTCCATCAATCCTGATTTTGATATTGATTGGGGGAATCTTCCTGGCAACGTGCACAGTCTTGAACGCCAAACACCGATGAGCTTTCCGGATTCAAATTCTTTTCAAAGCTTGTTTGAGCTTAACATGAAACTCCTGAACTGGCTCAAGGCATACAAACCAACAGTTCAGGGCGAGGAGTTTAATCTTTTGCACGACGGAGAGACCGCAGGGCATCTCATAGAGTTCTCTGGAGAATTCATCGATATTTGCCAAAAGTCTTTGCCATCATTACTTCAGAAACCAAATTCGTTTCATGATTCTCAAGATACAGAAGGTTCCACTGACAGCTCGTCAACATTAGATTCCAGGAGAAGTAAGTTTATCACGCCAAATTCGAGAAGCAATGCTAACATCTCGTTAGATTCTCTCTGCATATCTTCATCGAGTGTTTTATTCTCGATTATTTCATGCTATACTCAGGTTCTCAACGTTTTCGAGGTGGTCCTAGATTGGCAAAAAAGCGACATTGCCAGAAGACAGTCAGACGCCAGCCAGATGCCTGCAGTGGGAAAGCTGGCACTGAAGGCTTCCATCATTATCCACACGGTGAAGAGCTTCTTTCTTCACCTACATGAACTTTCATCTAGTCTCGACCTCAGTTTTGCCGAGACTCTCAACGGTGCGGGGAATCCAGGAGGCAATAAAGGGAATCTCCGCGGGCTTACGGATTGGGAAGCCGTGTTTCCATACGAAATGAATACAAGATGCATTTTGGGCCTGGAGCTTTGTAGAGTTAAAATTCAAGAAGAGAAGATCTTTACTGAAATCTATAGACTTGAAAACATATAAAATCATACAACTTCAACAAAATAAAGCCTAACCTCGCACGTGATTGAGAAGATCATTCCCCGAATGATGTACGATATGCAACTTGTGCCGCTCCAAGAGAAAAGATCACAAGCAGTGGCACCTTCTAGGTGCAGTCAGTAACAGTCGTCCTTAGTTCTCTGCACAGAAAAGGTAGACTTCAGCTATATCGGCCGTTGTTAGTAGCAGCCTTTTGGCTACAATCAGTCTCAGAGTTTGTCTTCGATAGAGGTAGTGCAGGCGAGTACCATAGAGTAGATCCAAAGTCCAGCTTCATAATTTCCTATGAGTAACTAGCCTCAGACGGCAAGTCATGTACCTTCAGGCAGAGATGACAAACGCGATGGCACTTGTGCAGAATGCGGTGTATCGAAACTATCTGTCATTTTCCTCTCGTACTGTGGCTATCCATAACAAGACATAAATATTGATTGACAAGCCAGATATCTTCCAAGCCTCGTATAATAATTAAAACCACACTGCTTCATAGATAGCAAGGACTGACCCAAGCACTGCAGCGAAATTACGACGTTTTGATACCATAAAGCTTGCTCCACGCTCCTGGGATTGCACATCTATCTAACTAGATTGGATAGATAAAGTGTTTATTCTCAAGATCCGTCAAGTCCAATACTGCGAGATTCACTTTGACCTGGACGGTTTTTCCACTTTCATCAACCTGCTCAACATATCCCCCATCACGCTCGTCGTCACTGAGACCATCAAGATACCTCTGTCTCTCCTTGTTGCGGCGGGAAAGGACGAAGTGGATAATCCACAGAATGGCAGGCGTTCCAAACCAACTCACGACAATCATGGATGCCCACGCACCATAATACCTAGGCTTGGCGCTCTGCACCCAGATCTGTGGTGAGACAAGATTTCCAACACTGTATCCCAGCATAAACATGACGTTGCGAGTCAACTTCTTGGTATATCCGGCCGCGGTAGAGTTGGTCCACCCAAGAGCGATGATGTAGGTTACGCCATAGGTGTGAGCCGCGAGAAACATGCAGGCCAGCAAAGCAATCGTCTTTTCCCAAGCCACAGTGACCATGCCGATGCCACCGGCAATAGCGGGCAAGCACCAAAACGTACTATGCAAAGCGATGTGATGGGGCCACCTTCGAAGAGCAAAGGTGGCCACGATGCAGTTGATGATTCCAAACCCACCACCCGCTACGGCAACGAGCGTCGACTCCAGAGGTGTGACTCCAAGAGACGTCACGAGCAGATTTTTCTGACCATACGTTAGGTTATTGCAGAACATGAGGGTAAATGCCTGAAGCGCAAACAGCCACGAGACTGGATCTTTGAGGGTTTCGATAAATTGCGACTTTTTGAATTGCTTCTGTTCAATGGAGCTTTGTTGAGATTTGTGGACCCGAGTGATTACTTGGACCTTTTCCTCGAGCGTCAAGAAGCGGGCCTCAGCCGGGTTGCTGGGGTACGCGAACCAGACCCAGACGGCCAGCAAGAAAGTTACACCACCAGTCACGACATGAAACAGCTTCCATGGGAGGACAGATCCGGAAGTGTGCAGGAGGCCGTAGCTGATGAAGCCGGCCACAATGGGAGCTCCTTGGCAGGTGATCCATAGAATCGGCTGCAAAAATTGCTGCTCTTGTCGATTAAAGAACATGCCGATGGTGACTTCCATAGCGGGCACAATCACGGCCTCAGCAGCCCCAAGGGCGATGCGCATGACGACAAGGCCCGCGTAGCGCGTCGCGACGCAGTGTAGAAAGATGATAACGGACCATGAGAAGACGGTAACGGCGACATATTTTCCAAAGGGCAGGCGCTGCATGAGGTAGTGGCCGGGCCATTGGAAGACGAGGTATCCGACGTAGAACATGGTGTTGAGGTTGTTGTACTGGGTCTGCTGGATGCCTGTTTCTTCAAACAATCCCAAAATGGCAGCATAGCCAAGGGTAGACTTGTCAATCTAGAACCACAAAGTTAGCAAGTTTATCTGACCTCGAATTGGATAACTCACAAACAGCATGATGTTGATTGCTGACAGTAGCGTCATGAGGTGCCAGTATAGCTTCCTGCGCAATTTCTTCTCCGACTCCGGAGTGAGGGGAGGGAACTTGTGGCCATGTTCTTCAATGAGCCGCAGTGTTACATCGGCATACTTCTCTTCGACGGTCTTGCCGCCCGCTTCTGTGACTCTCGCGCCAGATTCCTTTTCGCCTGCCATTTTAATAATGTCTCAGGCTGTAGAGAGCCCAGGGGCAAGTGTCCAAGTTCACGTCGAGCCTTTATACCCTGCAGGCGCACTCGGAAAATCAAGGTTATTTTTCATGCTTAAATCGTGCAATCAGAGTCTGGCCGCCTTGTTTGCCAAGGGAATATGGAGACACCACAAGGTGACGGGGATAATGTAGGGTAGCCGTTCACGGTTAGGCGTCAAGTGCGCGATGAAATCGCGTTGGTCGGATCGAAAAATAGTGATGTACAGATATGTCGCCATTTCTGGCGGAGAATTGCAATCGAACGGCACCCTAGAACATGTCAGAATACGATTAAGTAACAATTTGTGATTCGCCATAGAAACCTTGTCGCATGCCATTGGGGTGGGTCGAGTGGAGGGTATCCGAGGTTTGACTGAGCCAGTCTTCGTTCCCGGCCTTTTGTCCGGCTGTCCAAATATTTATACAAATGTTTCGACACGTCCCTTTTGCAGGGTAAATATCACGCACGGTTGAGTGTAATCTGAAATTTCTTGACAGGACGCGTCAAGAACCCAGATTTATTGTTTGGAAGCCAACATCTTGGTGTTCGCATGGTTTCTTGGGTCACTTTAAAAGTGGAGTGGAGCTGTTTTTTTGGAAAGAGAAAAAAGCACGCTCCTGCACTCTGAGACATCCTTTGACAAGGTCTGTTTTGGAGTTTCTGAATACTACAATCATGGATGCCTATGTGCCCTTGAAAATTTTATTGGCCATTTCAATACTATATAATGATGCCCGTGAATTTTAAGATGCATCATGTGTGCGCTTGGCATGTGTCGCCTGTCTAGAAAAGAAGACGACATCTCGGAAGTAAGGTGGATGTAGATCGGCTTTTTGAATTCCCACTTTCGATCATTGCTGCAAGACTCAAGACGAGCACGACATCTATCCGACTGTTTTGGGAAGGTGCTTGGAGTATAGCTGCTTTGGATTTAACCGAAAGAATACCGAGAACAGTAGCTCTTCAATTTTGCCCTGCAGAGCTTGTGGATGTGCACTTTCCACCCCTTATAACTACATCAAAAAGTAGGCTTATGACCTGAGAGCCCGAGTTAATCTGAACGGTAGTCTTAGGATGTCGAATAATCCAACAGACGAGTTGGCAACCTCTACCCATGAGCAGTCATCGGCCATCTCAGAGCAAAGCTTGATCATTCGCAATGGCCCGCAACGATCGCAACCCTGGTTCCGTTATCCCCTCATAGCGGCTGGCGTCGCTCTCTTTCTCAGTCCGCTGTCACTTTTATGGGGGCGAGAGTCACCTGTTGACCCAACTGATTACGCTGAGCGTACCAGGAGAGTTCTCGGAACAACACCGTAAGTAGAGCCTTTGGATTTCGTGAGCGAGAATCTAGCGCGCTAACTCTCATAGATTGATTGACGGCCACAATGATTTACCATGGCAGCTCAGAATTGAGTTACACAATCGAATTTATGACGGAAGGGTCAATCTCGAAAAAAAGTTGCTTGGCCACACTGACCTTCAAAGAATGCGCCAAGGTCAGGTTGGTGGTCAATTTTGGAGTGTCTATGTTGACTGCGACGTTAACCAGGATCATTTTGAAGACCCTACGGTTTGTGAAGCAACCCTGGAGTCGTTCATTGACTAACAACAAGCAGTGGGCTGTCAGAGACACGTTAGAGCAAATTGATGTCACTCGACGATTTATCAATGAGCATCCCAAACACTTGCAATACTGCGATACGGCGGCGTGCGCCCGCCAGGCCTTCAAGTCTGGCCGCATCTCCAGTATGATAGGAATTGAAGGAGGCCACCAGGTAGGCAGCAGTATTGGAGCCATCCGCCAGATGTACAATCTCGGTGCTCGCTACATGACAATGACACACAACTGCGACAACGCATTTGGCACCTCGGCTTCAACCGTCGCTTTCAGTGGAAATGATGCTGGTCTCTTTACTCTAGGTAGGGAGGCGATTCGAGAGATGAACCGCCTTGGTATGATGGTTGATCTATCCCATGTTTCTCACCAGTTCATGCGCGACGCAATTAGTGTCGCTCGCGCGCCCGTCATCTTTTCGCATTCTGGGGCCTTTAGTGTCGAGAGACATTTGCGGCACGTCCCAGACGACGTGCTCCACGCTGTGAAGCAGAACGGAGGCATTGTGATGGCTGTTTTTGTCAATCGATTTCTCAACATGAAGAATCCTAAATCAGCCACCATCCACGACGTGGTTGATCATATTCTCTATATTGCCAATCTGATTGGGTGGGAACATGTTGGTATCGGCAGCGACTTTTCTGGGACACCTCACGTACCTATTGGTCTCGAGGACGTTTCCAAGTTTCCAGATCTCATTGAGCTTTTGATGCAGAAGGGAACTACAGATGAACAAATAAGGCTGCTTGCTGGGGAAAACATCCTTCGCGTATGGGAATTAGTGGAGCAAAGGGCGCTGGAAATCCAGGCTTCTGGAGAGAAGCCGAACGAGGCAGAATTTGAAGGGCGGCACTGGCAAAAGGGCCTGAAGAACTCGCCTTGGTTGCTGAGAGAGAGCCGTCAAAGAGCTATTGAGAATGGCGCTGCTGACGCGCCTCACATGTTTAATGTTGGCGAGCAACCGCAAAAAGGAGTCTAATACCAAATAAGATCTTGTCAAATGGGATACAAGCCAATATTTCACTACACATTAGCAGAGTATCACTTTACTTTTGCCGTAGCCGTCAATGTGACAAATTTAATTTACGGGGCAGCGCAGCCTTGGCGGCGCGAGGGCGAGGCAGATTATGTGAGGCATTATGTTTTTGCGAGTGTCACCTGTCGGGATTTACAATGTCCGATAACCCCACCGCAATACGGGAGGTCTATTTGCTCGGCCCGTCCAACAGTGCGACTTTGCCCAATCAATCACGTGAGAATTCACAAACACTCACTCCTTCCACTTCGCAGTGATCCTTTTTGAGTTCTTACTCTGGGCCCGACTTGATGCATGCAGTTCTCACAGCCTTCCATCTCAACACTTGCAACCAAATATCAGCATTCATGATACCGAGTGTACTTGTCAGGTCAATCGCCCGGCATTCTACTGGTGTTCACAGCCGCGTGTTGAGAAGCCATGGATTGGGAATTCCATTGTTGCGTTCAGTCAAAGTACTTCGACAACCGACTCACGACGTATTAGACAAACCATGGTCTGCCATCCACCAATCTGCCATGACACATGGGTTGACTAGACGGCCCAGCAACCTCACTGCGACCTTGCCGAGCTCAAAATGTGATTTGCAGACATACGTGACACCACAAACCGGATTCATTTCTCGACTACCCGAGTCCTGGATTCCTTATGCTGAATTGCTTCGATTGCACAATCCCGTCGGAATTTACTATCTCTTCTTCCCGTGCCTCTTCTCAACATTTATGGCAGCGACCATCACCACTCTACCGGCAGATGCTGGCTCGGTTGCGAGCACATCACTCTTATTCTTTTGCGGAGCTTTAACCATGCGTGGGGCTGGGTGTGCTATCAATGATCTCTGGGATCGGAATCTTGATCCTCACGTGGCGAGGACTCGGCTACGGCCCATAGCCAGGGGCGCGATTACACCTATCAAGGGCTTGGTGTTTACTGGCTTCAACCTTTTGGCGGGTCTGGTGATCCTCTTGCAATTTCCTTCGCCTTGCCTACTCTACGGTATCCCAAGCTTATTGCTTGTTTCAAGCTATCCCTTGGCCAAAAGAGTCACATACTACCCACAAGTTGTTCTTGGGTTGACCTTCTCTTGGGGATCCATCATGGGTTTCCCCGCACTAGGTATTGACTTGTTTTCCAATCCAGCTGCGCTCACTTCTGCTGGATGTCTTTACGCCTCCAACATTGCGTGGACCATTCTCTATGATATGGTCTATGCACATATGGACATCAAGGATGATATTAGGGCTGGTATCAAGAGCATTGCGTTGAAATATAACTTGAAGACGAAGAAGGTTCTGACAGGCCTAGTCGTCACTATGGTTACCTTCTTAGCTGGTGCTGGAGTTTCCGCTGGAGCAGGCCCGATATTCTTCATTAGTAGCTGCGGAGGGGCAATGATGACGCTCGGTATCATGATCAGGCGCGTCAATCTGAAGAGCAGTAAAGACATTTGGTGGTGGTTTTGCAACAATTGTTGGATGACTGGTGGTGTCATTACTTTTGGGCTGGCAGCTGACTATTACAGTCGCACCCAAGAACCTCTCTCGCTGGCGGAGAAAAAGAACGATATTCTAGGTCATATACCTATGTTTTCTGAATCTTCAGCACGAAAATGAAGGAAAAGAAGTCAGAAAGAACAGGTACGTGCAACTTTATTGCGTTTCAGACACTGACGCTGACCGTTGAGAGTACGCCAACAAAGATTACACACATCCCGTTATAATATATTTTGTTGACTTGGGCCATGTTGGACCTAAAGGTTATTAATAATAATAATATCTTTTGTAATACCTAAAGTTTCGGAAGCCACGGCCTATTCTGCCATACATCACTTACCCTACGTTCAGACCGGAATACGCAGGTGTCGTATAAGCCACGAAGCCCGGATAACCTATGGATACATGATGCACGTCTCTGGGCCATTTTCCAACGTCTCACAAATGTGAGGCTACTTTTATTTTTCCACGAAAGTCGGCGTGGCCAATTGCGGAAATGTGTGTTTTGGATGGAAGTAGATGAGGGACCCACAGCCTATCTAAATTTTCAAAGTCTTACGACAGGTAGCGCTTCTATTTCAAGCTACAGATGTGGGGCTGTAAAAAACACCAAATATCGGCTACATAAGAAGTGACAAGGCCTTAACTCCGCGGAGATGCCAGCACTCGGTACTCTCGCATCGTTTTACAACTCACCTTTTCTACCACTAAGCCCATTACCATAATTAGAGCAGAGCAAATGTTGCCGGGCTTGTTTAATAGCGATACCAATCAATGGTTGGCAATTTAGTCGGAAAGAGAAGCGAGCCATAGGATTAGACCATCTATGTCGGAATTTAAAGTTTCGCTCCGGCACGGTTCGGCACCGCCACATGGAGAAGATTTCCCTTGTCATGCTGATGGGAATGAGAAAAAGTAATAGGAAGAGCTCCTAGCCATTGTGGATATCATCGAATGAAGAAGGCAGACTTCAACTAATCTTTGAATCAGACTTCCTAAGAAACACTGCATCACCTCCGGTATTGAATATCAAAAATATCTCGTACTCTGGATTATTGTAGAGAAGATGAATGAGCATTGTGCGACCCCAGTCTAAGCTGGCCGTCGCTTAGATCCTGCGGTAGATGTGCCTTTTTCTTTTATATTTAGAATGCTTTCATGTTTTGGACATGGCAAGCCCCCTGCCGCAATGACTATAGGGTAAGCTTATTGCGGTTAGTGAAGCGCGCTCGGGCTTCTAGCACTCAAAATACGAGCCTGTAAGTGGGTAAAGCGGAGCATGAGAGGCTATATCATTCGCAGGCACGTATTGTCCGGTTGTCCCGGCATCAAGCGCTAGCGACGTGGTCCAAGTTTGCACACCTGTCTCTTGCTCATCATTGTGTGCTTCGTAAAACTTGCCAGAGCCACGGTAAAGTATTCGCAAAATGAAAATCCAAGACACTGAACAATCTATAACCAAGCCGAAATATCGGCGTGCCAGAGCCCCAAAGGTTCGGACAGGCTGCATTACATGGTATGTCAATCACGCCTTCAGAGAGAAATTCCCCTGTAAGCTGACATGTGGGGTGGCTATTTTTTTCTGCAGCAAGTGAGTTGTTCAGGATCCAACACTGTGGTTCTTATCGCTAAGCATATTTCCACATGTGCTAGAATCAGGCATCTCAAGTGCGACGAGGAGAAGCCCATCTGCCGCCGTTGCCGTACTTTTGGCGTCAAATGTGATGGTTATGCCTCGCTCAAAAAGAAAAATGAACAGCAAACGAACCAAAACTCGGACTCGTTGCCGTTTCTTGCCATCATTCAATTAATGTCGGATGTTCCTTTCCAAGGATGCTATTTCTACCATTTCTATCACTGGACCTGCAAACAGCTGTCACATTCACCTGCCTCGTCCAACTTTTGGATTCGATACGTTCTTCCTCTGTCTCACACAAGCGAGCCAATAAGACATGCCATTGTCGCTGTGGGCGCTGCCCATCAATTCTTCATGACAAGCTCTAACGCCTTCTCAGCACAGCAGATGACAGCTCTCATAATACAGTACAACAAGGCTGTGTCACATATAATACCGTACATGGCCATGGACTCTGCTTATAGTGTTCATTCTGTCTTGATCTGCTGCCTTTTATTTATCGCCTTTGAGGGCATGCTGGGCCGGTATACTGAAGCTATCCGACACCTTCGCGCCGGCAATCATCTTCTTACAACCCCTGCGCTCGCCTCTCAGGGGTTGGATTGTGACATCACAAGAAATCTGAAAGAGATATTCTCCACCTTGAGCTGTGGAGCATCCATCTTTATGGATGATGCCATCATCCCTGATATGCAACCAAGTTGGACTGGGATGAGGGGTGGAGCTGACCTATCTCCATGTTCTGTGCCATTCCAGGACTTGGATGAAGCTGCATATGAGTTGCAAGAACTGAATGTCAGATTCACGAAAATCACAAGAGTAGATTTTGCTCCATTGTTAAGAGCCGATGAATGCCCGGCATTGGATTCCAGCACTGGTCAGGATCGCCTTGACGACGAGGAGGAGGCCAATGCTCTTTTTGAAGACCTAAGAGACAGATTCAGACGATGGCTTTCCCGGTTTGAACTTACGAAAAATTCCCCAAAGCACAAAAGATATTCTGAAGTGGCACCTCGACAGCTCCTGACTTTAACCTTGGCGCAAAGGTACTGGAGCATGAACATGTACTTTGCCACTGAGAGACGCGCTGACCCAGCATCTGATTTTCTCGACGCTGCCGAATCTCTAGCAGAGCATCTTCCAAAGCCTGGCTGTTTCACTTTCTCCCTGGGTGGTGAACTTGTGTCTGGCCTCTCCTTTGTGGTCCGCACTTGCTCAGACCCAAAGACAAGATACCGCGCCCTTGATTTGCTTCGATCGCTTAACCTTCGGGAGGGAATCTGGGATAGCCGAGAAATCGTAGAAATGCACGAGGCCACCCTCTCCCTCGACGATTATGAGTCCTGGTATTATAAGGATTTGCTAGGCGGAGTTCCAAGTTACATGGCAGAACTGGCAACAGTATCACAGAAAATAAGCGTGGATAATTGTACTCTTTTAGCTGCTAGATATAAAAACATGTAGTACGGTGCATATCTACAAGAAAGGTTCATGGTGCAACTTTAGAGGCACCGTGATGACGGGGCGGTACGTGGCAAATGAGAGATAATGGTAGTGCAAAATTTATTATGCTAGGCCTAGGAGCAGTCCTGACGTGGTTTTGTAATTGCATATGCCGACTAGGCTTTCATCTCGGCTCCATAGCGAAAATACACAGCCAGATCCTCGATGTTGTAGACGGTGTCCTTGGCTTTGGCTACCGTCAGCTGCCACTGGCTCGCCTCCTGCTGCAGCTTTATGTCGCTCAGCCCGCTGCGCGTCAGCACAGTCTTCTTGCCCAGCGTCGTCTGTTCCCATTTCGGCTCCGCCTTGGTAGCCTCCAGTTTCTTGCTCGTGTTCAGGGCCGGAACCTGCAGCCGGTCCGCTATTTTGGCGTCGCCCGTGATGACGACGGTGAAGCTCTGGATCTTGATGTTCTTGGCTCTGGTCCAGAAGGGCAGGCGCGCTGCCATGATGGCGCCGAGATCCAGCGTCGCATTGGTGGCCGCGGTGCCGGCCTTGGACAGGGCCGATCTGAAAGTGGTCCACTGGCCTGCCGTGTCGTTGCGCGGTTCGACGAAGCCCCAGAGGCCACCGCCAGCACCCAGGCTCTCGGCGCGCGAGCACAGCTCACGCACCGCGCTCCTTGCCGAGCTCTGGTGAACGGGACCCCCGTCCAGGGCAGTGTATTGGACGTGCAGCACCACGTCGGAAATGGTTGCGTAGTCAAAGGGCTGGAACTCGACGCTAGGCAGCTCGAGCCTCCAGCTGCTGATGGCGCCGGCGCCTTCAAACGGTCCGTAGCGAGCCTCGGCGCTCTCGTCGCTGGATATGAAGCCCAGATCAAATGTGCCGCCGTCTTGGATGGCGGACGAGGTGGCCGTGGCGGTGATGGGCACCGGGTCGGATCGGAAAGCGCCTTCGGAGTAGCCGGCCAGGTAGCCTTCGGCGTTGGTCGCGGCGGCCGACACGCGGTAGCTGTGCTGCACCAGCGTCAGGGTCGCCGGAAGGGTCGCGTAGGGCCCGATGACGCAGTGGATGGACAAGGACGCCGTCTTCATGCGGCGCATGTAGTGGCCCGGGAAGTCCAGGTCGAACAGCAGCTCGGGGAGGGAAAAGGTCGTGGTGCCCGTCTCGCGCAGCCTCAGCAGGGACTGCGGGTCAAGTCTTCGAAGGGAGATGTTCTTGGAGAGCTCCCAGTCGTGGATCGACTTGTGGATGTAGGCCGCCTCCATGCGGCGCAGATCGAGCGCCAGCTGGTCCACGGCGAGAAGCCCGTCTCGGCTGCTGTTCCAGTAGCCCCCGGCGCGGAGGAAGGATCCCGGGGCCATGGCTCCGCGTTCAAACTTGAAGGCCCTCTCGGCTCTCCGGCAGGTGTCGATGGTCAGCTTGTACATCTCTTGGTGCATGGTGCGGATGGAACCGTCGAGCCAGGTGTAGAGCTCCTCGTTGGTGTACTTGGACCGGTACCAGGCCTCCATCTCAGCTGCGAACTTGATCCCGGAGCGCTGCATCTCCGCCTCCTTCGCGTTGATGTCCAGTCGCTTGCGCTGTATCTCTATCTGCTTATCAATGCCCTTGATCTCGCGTCCCAACACGTTGGCTTGCATCCGGCGCTCCTGGAGCTGAATCGTGAGCTCGCTGGTGCGTCTGGTGGATTCAGCTTGATCAGAAATGATACTGGAAGATGTCTCGAGGGCGTAATATGTTCCCTTCATTAATTTCGCAACGTTTGTGGCATCCAACTTGATGCTCGGGCCGCAGCCAAAGGGCTGCAGGTTCGTACTGAACCTAGGGAGCGCCTTCAGGAGACCGGCAGCCTGCTTCATGGCGACCATTGTTATCTTGAGCTTTCTGGAGGCACTGTCCAGGTCAAATCCCAGCTTTTCATAAGGACTCATTCGAAGGTCGTCGCTTGTCGGCGCCGGAATGTTTTGCTCGATATCCTCCCACTCGTCACCCTCCTTTAGGGGAACAAGCTCTAGCGAGTCGCCTGTGAGGCGCAGCAAGTGTTGCAGTTGCATGACGGTCGAATCGCGGGTCTGCTGCAGGGACTGGACCGTCTTCTCAATTTCGTCCCTCTCCAGTGCCTTGATGCCCAAGAACATCGTCTCCCGCACTGTGTCCTGGCGAGCCTTGAGCCGATCCAACGACTCGGCATCCTTTTTCTCGCGAGCGTCCAAGAACTGATCCCCCAGGATGCGGAGGTCGTTGCACAGATCCAGCGACTTGCTCAACAGGTATGAGAAGCGCTGATAGGGCATGGGGCTGTCAGCGTCGTTCATGAGCGATTCAAGGTTCCTTGCCCCGCCGTTTGCAAGGCCATTGACCAGGTCGGCGGGGTCGAGGCTGCGCTCCGACATGGAGTAGATGATGGGCCGGCCGTTGATGTCAAGGTTGTTGCGCGCCTTGTACAGCCTGTCCTGGACGAGGTCCCTCAAGCCCGAGTATTTCGGGTTTGGGGGAAGACAAAAGTACGTCGTCGTGATGACGCAGAGGAGACTGTAGCGGTCGCGGTCATCATCGGGTGCCTTTGCGCTGCCGCGCCGCTCGACTTCGCACATGAAGGGGAACGCCAGCTCAAGGTCCTAGACTGCCCCTGGCGAGCGGATCTGGCGCGCCGTCTTGACAGCCTCCTTGCCCAGCCGCGGGACCTTGGGCGCCTCTGGGCCCAGGACGTGAGCAGCCTCGACGTACCGCTGGATGGCCAGCGGCAGCGTCTCCATGCTACCCAGGCGGAAGTACTCGTCGCCAGCAGCGATGAGAATCTCAATGTACTTCATGACGATCCACTTCATGTACACCAGAGGCCGGCCTCGGGCTGTCGAGTGCGTGGTGGACGGGTTGCTGCGACGTTCCGTGACGGCGATGTCGAGGGTGCCATCGTCGGGCCACGCCTTGAACTCCTCCGTCATCGCGGCCTTGTTGGCAGCCACCTCCCTGAACGGACGAAACCTCCAGCAGGCCGCGGCAACCTCGGCCGCGGTGCTCGTGGGAGGTGCCTTGGCTGTTGGATCGAAGACGAGCCGTGCGGCTTTGAGCGCAAGGTCAAACTGCTGCGTGGCGAGGAAGCGATCGACGGCCAGGAAGACGGCGTGGAGGCCGAGCTCCCAGTTGTAGATGGAGTACGGCGCTGACAGCTCGTGGAACCTGGGCTTGTTGGTGGTGTCTGCCACGGCCTTGCCGTAATTGCGGTTGTTGCTGAGCCTGCTGTTCATGGTTCGGAAGAGAGCGCCGAGTCCGTCTTCTGGCTGGGACACGGCTTCCATCATCGCGCGGGACTCGGTGTGCTCGATGATTTCCTCCTTGGACGATTGATAGAGTGTTGGTGACTGCGCCGAGTTGTATAGTTTCTCATCCTTGAGGTACATGAAGTAGGTGGTGCCGTCGGCGCCGCCTTGGAGCTCGTCGGTTACGAGACCGGTAATGCGGTTCTTCTGGTTGCTGTCGCCTGAATACGACATTGTCCAGTTGAGCGTGCGCGAATAGCGACGCTTGCCCACTGCGAGCAAGGGTGCCTCCGTCTTGTTGGCGGATGTTGAGTACGCCACGGCGGTCGGGGCAGATAGCACGCTGCTGCTGTCGGCTGCTGTGCGCTGTGGATAGACCCAACTGTATTTGTGGAACGAGGTTTCAATGGCGTCCGGAGGGTCCTCCTGCTTTTTGAGCTTGGTAGTGGTTACTCGTTCATCGCTGACGTCGAACTGGCCAAGCCGGTGGAATTCTCTGTTCTTGTGACACCCAACGTGTATCGTCGCCTTGGGGCCGTCGGCCTGGGAGCTGAATACGAAAGAGTCCACGGAAGGCAGACGGATAGGCACCTCCTCGGAATCATCCCAATCTACAATCAGCGCCCCCTGAGAGAGGCGCTTGGATGTCCACTCCCCGTCCACCATTTCTGTCCAGCCCATGCGGACTTCCCACGTGTAGGGCACTGGTGTTTCATTGGGCACCTGATCAGCCATGTCCTTGAATTTGGTTTCCATCTTTGGCGGCTGCGACTTTGGTGTGATCTGAGGGAGGTAGAGGAACAGGCGGTTGTTGCGCACCGTGGGAATAAGATAGCAGCCGCCCTTGGTGAGCGTCTCGCCGTCCCAGTTGGTCTCATACGTCGGAACTTCGACTTCAATCTTTCTCCAGGGGGTCCAAAACACCAGCCCCGCGCCGGATCCAGATCTCACAATCCGCATGGTGCGGTAGTACAGCCCATAAGGAGCGCTTCGCGTGCGTCCGAAAAAGTGGTAAATCTCGGCATTGTCTCGGAGCTCGCGCAGGTATGCGGCAATGTCGAGGTCTGCAATGACCAGCAGAGATTGCACGTAGCTTTTGATGCCCTGCGAAAACGAGTTCCAGCTCAGATCTTGAGACATGAGGGCAGCTTCGTAGGCCTCAAACTCGGGCGTCTTGTCGTCGCGTAGGCTGGGATCGATCCAGTTCTCTGGGTAGAGGAATGCCTTTCGCGTGGCCTGCCAGACGTTGTGCCGCTGCATCCAAGCCCACTTTTCCTTGTCGACGGCCGCATTGGCTACACCAACGTCGCTTTCTAGCCCAAGCAGCACGCGCTGCATAAACAGCTGCACACTTGAAATGGCAGCTTTCATGCGGGTAATTCCGAGCTTGGGGCCCATCTGAACATCGAGCAAAAAGTACGCGAAGAGATCGTCGGGTTCAACGATGCCCAGATCGCGTATGCGCTTTTGTTGTAACAAGAACTGCACGAGGGCTGTTCTTTGGGTCTCACGTATCTCGCTATTGCATCTAGCAAGCTGGTCAGATCCAAGACATAACTGCAAGCCAGACGCAGCCTCCAGATCCTTCTCGAGTTGCGTGGGAGATGTTGGGGTAGCGATTTGGAACAGCGTGGCCAGTGGCTGCGATCGTTGTCGGCCAGCAACGGCTGATAGGCGATCTGAGAAGCTCATGATGGCTCTCAGGTCGGCAAGCTCCTCCAGCGAGGCGGCAAAGAGTTTAGTAATCTCAGCCGGTGCAAGGCCGGGGTATTTGAATTCCATTACCGTATCCAGCTTCGACTTGGGCCAGCCCGTTGCTTTGGCCAGGTTTGATGCGAGCGAAGTGCCATCCTGGGCCGAGGTGCGCAACCATGTGAGGAGAGATAGGAGGCCGCTGGAACCATCGGGCATCGAGTCGCGAAGGCTGCGATACCTCTCCAAAGCATATAGACCATTGATGCTTAGGTTGTTCATATCAACGTCCGCCAGTACGCGAGGTGCCGAGCCGAGGTAATTGAATTCTTCGAGGTTGAGACCCAGTTTCTTGATCAGCTTGGCGAAGCGCCACAGCTTTACTAGTTCGTCTGTGACGTATGAAATGATGGTGGTGGGGATGAGCATTGACCTGCTGAACTCGCTGGGCTCAGGCGATTGCTTCGTGGTCCAGCGAGCCGTCTGGAGGCTGGCAGATGAAGTGAGAGTGTAGGGCTCACCAGTGCTCAGCATGATGGGACCCGATTGCCAATCGCCGTTCTCGGCCGTCTTTTTCAAGGGCAGGTTGATGCCGTTGACAGCAAAGGTCGGCGCGGCATTGCTTCCTGTACCTTGGGTAACCAGCCGGAACTGATACGCGTCGGATGCATCGGGGCAGAAGAATGCGCTCTTGACATCCTTGGTTGCATCGCTCTTGGTGAAGGCGGTGCAAATCTTTTGAATCACTTCTGACGCGCTCTTCGAGGTCGCACCTGGGATCTGGGACGCCAGCATGGTGAGTATAGGCCCTTCAAGGTCGGGCACTGATTCATCAATAGCCTGTGTCACCGCGCCCTGCACAATCTGGGCCCGCAATGTTGGCAGCGCCGCCGAGATGAACTGGCTGCGGCGCGTTTTGCGCACCGTCTCAACTTGTATTGCCGCTTCGTCCGTCGTCATGTCGCCTGTTCCATCGCGCACATCAGCTTCGCACATGGTCTTCAGCCTATCTCGTGCGCTGGCTTCAAGACCATCGAATAGCCTCTGGGACAAGGCCCTGTACGCTGCGCTAGAGCGTTCATTAAGATCATCCAGCAGAGCCACCAGGTCGGCGTCAGTTTTTGATGCTTCATCCTTCACAATGGCCTTCCTGCTTTTGCTTGACAGCACACCTGTGAGAGTCAGGAGTATCGTGCTCTTGTTTTGACCGAAGCCTGGGTTGACTACCAGAGACAGGTTAGGTGGCAGCCTTTCAACAGCGAGCAGGTTCGAGGACAGGGATGTAGCTGCTGCATCAATGGCAACGCTCTTCTCCGTAACTTGAATCCCTTCCACAAACGATGCGACCGCGGCGGCTGTGTCCGCCTCATATATCTCTCCGCAGACTTGAACTATATCTTCGTACCGGACGGTTTCGCTTCGCACGCGTGGCTCCCACAGACTATTCAAAGTGACAAGCTCCTCCATGATGGCTGTGGTGAGCTTCAAGGCACCCGCTATACTTTTCGCGTCATCTGCTGTATCGAGCGTTTCGGAGGGGGAATGTATGGCGGCGATGATGTCTGGGATGGACCACCCGTCATTCAGCAAGCCCAGCCACCTTTGCACCTGTGTCATCGTGGTTTGTGGATCTTGGAAAAGATCAACTCCCTTCGGAAGCAAGGTCAAGATATCCAGGTACTGGGCTGGAGTGGCCTTTAGGATCCGGGACATGGTGGTGTGCCGGTACAGCTTGGCTAGCGTATCCATGTTGAGCTCGGTATTGAGACTCTGAATGCCAGCTGCAGTCATCACACAGGTCAGCTCGTCGCTACTGAGCCTTAAGGCTCCCATCAAAGACGGGATGTATCCCTTGATGGACTCGGAGCGCTTGTCAATCTCGCTGAATATATCCTTGTCACTAAAAGTGACAGCCGACAGCGGCTTCAGAAAAACGCGCTCGAACAGAGAATTCTCTCCATGGCTTCTGATGGAACCCCAGAGGGTCACAACGATATCTATGGGCAATACGACAAGCCCCGAGAACCTCTTTGCGTAGGATAGATCTTCCAACAGTTGGAATGAGATACCTCGTGATTGGGAGATTGTGTGCACAGTGCCCGTGTCAACCTCGTTCTCAAGCAAAGCCGAGAGCGCTGTATCAAGCTGCGATATGGTCCAGCCGAGGCGATTTCTAAGCCTGATGAATGCTTGAATTTGGTGGCAAATCTCTTCTGTGAGAGGCCCTATTGCCTTTTGACCGGGCGCATTTATTCCCGTGTTGAGTGTTTGCAGGCGCATCTCAGAGGCAGCCCCAGTGAAGCTCGGCGTCCTTTCCGGGTTGGTGATCACCAGCTTGCCTCCAAAGTAGAGTGTGCTCAGCATCTCCAGAAGCTGTTCAAACGATAGGCCAGAGCGTGGCAGAAACTCAGCGTATATGAAGCACAGACCCGTTCCCTTGGCTTCATCAGTGCTGGTCATACTAGTGACATCTTCATAACCCCAGCACTCATGGGTCGGCGGAATATTCAGCATATTCTTCAGGTCTAGGCCCTTCTTTGAGCGGAGAGCTGTGATGTCCCGCATCATATCTCGCGTGTATATTGTTTCTTTAGCAATAGCGGCCACTTCAGCCGGCTGCAGGTTTAGAGACTCGGCAACGACTGCGCGTCTGTAAATATTTCTTGCGCTCTCTAGCAGCGCGATGCGAGAGGACTCCTCTCTCGGTAAGCTGTTCTGAAACTCTGAAAGAATGCGTGCTTCCGAGTGGAATGTTGTTACAACCTCGAGTGGTGTAATGCTAGTGCCTGCAAGGTATGTCTTTATCGCATTCAGTCCCTGGTTGAAGGGAAACACGTTCATTGGAAACAACAGCTTTTTCATGCTGTCTAATTCAAAAACTTCGTGGTCTTGCAGCGGGTTCACGTCATTGACTTCCTTTTCCTCCTTTTCGTTTGCCACTTGCTTGGGACGGGACAGGATAGCTGATCCAAGAATTTCGTTTACGATAGAAATATAAGGAAGCACATTTGTGGAGTTTGCACAAGAGAGCTCAAGTTCGTACAAGTCCGGGCGCCGCTCTAGAATTGCTTCGAACAGATTTTTGAATTTGCTATTAAAGCTTGCGGAGCACGGACAGGCTTTCAAGAAGTTGAGTAGATCGACAAAGTATGCCGAAGGCCCTATAACGGAGCCACATTCCCGACAAGGAGATGATTGTAAATCGAACATGGTCGTCATGTTGTAATTTCCGTGGCCATGAGAGGCGGCCTTTGTCTGTGAGACAGCAATGTTGCCACTACCTGACCCTGTACCTGACCACTCCTTTGGTGGTGGGACGACCATATCAAAGTCTCCTTTGAGTTCGTGAAGTATATTTACCCAGGTCTCTTGATTGCGGGAGTCAATAGTAGTGGCATGATCGTGGATGCGTATTGCCGCAGCCTCGTCTATCTGGACGGCAGCTTCGGGATCCCTACGTTCCTCATCCATGACTGCCAGGAAGATGGGACGTGACACGATGGCAATGTCGTGGGCAGACATCATATCACGCCTTAGTAGCGCCTCAATGTGGGTCGGATCTGAGACGAGGCACTGCAGGCGTTGCAGGGCATTGATGACTTCGTAGACTTGATCTGCGACAGCCTTGCTTTCCTTTTGGACTATCACACGGAACTCTGGCGAGCTCAGTGTCAGGTTCTTGTCCAATGCAGCTTCCAATGACTTCTCGACATGATTCCTGAGCTCGGTGAAAACCGATATGAGGAGACGCTTTGCGAGCAGTATCGCCAGGAGCACTGCCAGCGGTTCCTTTTCCCAAAACGAATCACGGAGCTTGGCTACCGCATCCTTGTCGTAGGAAGCAAGCTCGTCATTGTAATAAGCTAGCGCGATCTTCGAGAGTGAAGGCGGTGAGTCTCCGTACTTCTCAGCAAAAAGCGTTCGCAGCTTGTCATCCGTAGTTAGGTCTTGAAAGAACTGCAGCCGGCGTGCGCCGGCAAGGTCGAGACCACCAGAGCGCTCCAATGTGTCGATTGCATCAGAGAATGTCTTTTTATCACTGGTCATAAGAGCCTTGACATTTGATGACAGGGTGGGGAGGTCTTTAAAGAATGTTGTGCTGGCCATGGTCGGTGCAGGCAATAAAATATGTGAATGGGGGTTGTTATTGTAGAAAAGAATCGGAACTAGTTATCAGACAACTTCAATGAAATATGAAAGTTTTCTGATAACTTTTAACGAGATATCGCTCGTAGCTTACGACCTGAGAGCCGACAGATTGATTCATGGAACTCGGTTGTGGGTGCGATGGAGCAGAACCGTCTGGGTCATTATCTTGCCATGATGATCGGAGCAGAGGTATTCTGTCTCTTTTTTATTCCTGCCAAACTTTTCTGGATTTCTTAAGCATTATCAAAATAGCCGCCGTGTTGCCACTAGGTCGCTGGCCATGAATGCCGGCCCTATGACCTCTGGCCGAATACCAGAATCTGCCCCACACTGCAGACTCGCCACAGCTGACAAGGATTATGCCTCTATTCTCGGCAGTTGTGGAATCTTCACACCTCGCTCGGCCTCAGAATCTCTCAGGGCTAATGGTGGAATGTGGCACGGAATCTGTGCCATGTCCGAGTGCATTAGCAGACGCATTTGATATTCATAAGTTCCTCAAGGTCTAGACCGAGGTGACGTGTTCAAGTGGTCTAGTCGTGTGCGATGGTTGTGTGCTGCTGCAAGCTATGAGTGAGATGCAACTTTGAGAAAGCTGTGCTGCGCAAGTTCATGCACGCATATCTGAAAAGCATTGGTCGCCGCTGCTCCACGTTTGAAGCTTCATCCCGTGTCCTCCACCCCGTGTGTTGCATCCCGTGTCATCCACCCGCGCACGGTCACATCCTCTCCAAAAGCTGAATAGCATACTGCATATATCCGTTTTGGGGATCATAGGGGCGGGCTCCCATTGGGCCAGAGAGAGCTTTTTTTAATCAGCTCACCTCATAGGCTGGAGGGGGATGTACACAAGAATGGAGTCGGCTCCACCGTGCTATGCATGTCTTGCCATGCCGTGTCCATATGCACGCGATGGTGCTGTGGCCTAGACGTGGGCAACTCGCATGACACCTTCGTGCTAGTTCGGGTGCTTTGTTGCGGCATTTCAAGGGCACCTACAGCGCGCGTGTAGGATGGGCGTGTTGTCTTACAGCCAATAAATTCTGCGACCAAACCTGGGAGCCAGCGGCCGCTTTTTGGTTCAGAATTTGACGAGTCAGCAACCTTCATCATCTGCGGTGAAATCGTTCCAGAATACGCAAAAGGCGAACTTCTCGGTACATAAACCGCGGCGCACGAGTGCGGGCCAGGTTAAAACTACGAGGTCGTGCCCGAAATTCCCTTTGATTGTCAACTCACCATCAAAATATAGACTGCCATCATGTCGTCACGATATGACATCAACTTTTCCGATGACAAGGACGATGCCTACGATCAAGTCATGGCATTGTCGCAGGGTATGATCAATGCCCGCTTCCATAATCTCTTCAAAGCGATACCAGAGCCAGCACAAGTTTATTTATTTCTAGTAAAAAAAACAAGCTACAGGCTCAACCGGATAATATCACAGCTACGAGGACCCTTGGATGCATAGAAGCTCTTGTCTTGTCAATTAAAGGGATCTATCTAGGTCTCTTATAACTGCTATTATAGCTAGCTAGCTGTTCCATATGGCCGCAGGCAGCCGAAGAAAGATTAAGACTATCCAAAGCTAGCTACTACACACAGATGATATAAACAGCCAGCTTAAGCTAGGTCTATAACAGCCAGATAGTCTAGATAGGGTCTTATCCTTATTTTATATAGTATTTTAAGGCTAATTATAGCTAATATTATCTAGCCTTTACCTATAAAAATAAATATAGCTATTAGAATCATCTAGTCTCTGTTATGACCCATGCCCGCCCAGAGCGGTCACCACGGGCAGAACCCCATAACATACCCAACCAATACATCGCACCAATCACAAGGAAACTATCCTACACCTCTAAACCAGCCAATAAAGATAGATCACTTACCTTAGGTATAGATCATGGCATAATCCATAGATTATAACTATGAGCTAAGGTATATATTATAAGCTACTATATAAAATAATAATCTATAATATTAGATAAAGTATATAGACAAATTAATTATATTATAAGAAATAATCTAATTAGCTTTTAATATAATTTAATTATATTAATTATTAATTAATATATTATTAAATATAATATCTTTTTTATAATTTATATAATATTATTTAAAAATTATTATATATTTTATATTCTTTTATTAATATAAATTATTTATTTTAATTAGTTTATTATAATTAAGAATTAATTAAAATATTATATATTAAAAGCTTTTATTTAATAAAATTACTTATATTAATTATTAAATAATATTTTATAATAGTTCTTATAATCCTATCTTCCTTATCTAAATCTACCTTAGCTATTATTAAGAAAAAAAGACCTAAGATCCCTAATAAAAATAGAGATATTATTATAGAGAAAATAGAAGAATTTAATAGTAAAAATAATAATAAAAATAAAGGAAATAATAAAAAAAAATGAAATATTATTAGTCTTAAATGTAAGAATAAGTAATTTATAGATATTATTAATTATATGGTAGAATAATTTAAGACCTTATAGTAATAAATACTCTAGAATATTAAATTATAATAATTTTATATTATTATTAATATTCTAGGAGAAAAATAAATTAAATTAGCCTAGACTTATAAAAAATACCTAAAAAACCTTAGAGATTTTATTATTAAAACTAAGGACCCTAGAGAAGTCATTAAACCTAAAAAATCCTAAGTATAAAAAAAAGACTCTAATAATTTTTAAAAATAGTTAATCTAGATTAAAAGTTATTAAGCTATATATCTATTTACCTTTGTAGGCTATAAATAGCTAAAAGTTTAATATATTATAGAAAGATTAGAAAAAAAATCTATAAGGTCTATAAAAAAGTAGCTTAAGAATTATATTACTATCCCCTAGAATTAAATTAACTTAATAATCTAATATTTATCTAATAATTTTAATAACTTTAAGAAAAAACTTATAAAATAGTATAATATAATTAATAAAAAATAAATAATATTATAAGCCCTTAAGAAATTTACTTAAAAGAGATTATATATTAACTTTTTTACTAATTTTAAATACTATATTATTAAACTTTACTAGATAGAAGATATCTTAATTAATAAATTCTATAAATAACTTAAAGAACCTATCTAAGATAAAATATATTAACTTCTTAAATCTTTAATTAAATTTAATAAATATATAGTTTATATTATTAAAGTTAATAATAAATAATTTAAATAATAATAATAAAAATATAATAAATATAAAATTATCCTAAATATTAGTATAAAATAATAATATAAATTTATTACCTATAGTATATACCTAGAATTTATAGAACTAAGAACTACCTAGAAATAAGATCTCTTTAATATTATCTACTATAATTGTAGAAAGAAAGAATATCTTAGCTATAGCTATAGAAGATCCTAAACTAATTAATAGTTCTAATCTATATTAGAAGATAAGATATTAGGTATAATTATCTAATAAACCAAAGGTACTTTAGATTATATAGTATAATTAAAAATATAAGATTCTAAATAATAATCTATATCTAAAGGAAAACCCTATATAAATATAGAATATATCCTTATTATAATTTACAAAAGCAATCTAAGACTAAGTAATATACCCCTTATACTTAAATAAAAATAAGATTAATATATTATTTAATTTTATTATTAAAAAAAGCTAAATATATCTTATATTTACCTATAAGACTTAAAAAAAGCCTAAAAAATAAAATTCCTAGTAAATTATAATAATATAAATATTAATAATATTCTTAAGAAATAATAAGAAATTTTTATCTAAAATAAAAATAATATTTTATAATAAAATACAAAGAAAAAAATATATAATAAAAAGCTATAATAAAATATAGGCTTAAATAAAAATATTTATATTCTAGCCTACTAGTAAATACAAAGGACATAGCTAAAGCTAATTTAGTTTGATATAGATAATAAAAGGCTAACTTAGGATTACTTAGAACATAATAATCTAATATAATTCCACTATTTTAGCCATAATTATAAAATATACTTATAGAAAAAAGAAAATAATAAATGTTTTTTTATTAGAATAAAAAATACCCTACTAGAATTTATCTATAATTATTATTATAAGGGCTATTTTATTATAGCTTAAAGAGGAGAATATAATAATATTATAGTTATTTCCCTACTAAAAAATACTTTAGATTATAAAGATAAGAATTAGTAAGACTATTTAGATCTTAATTATAATATTTATAGTTTATAGAAAGCATAAGATTGGCATTAACTTATTAAATTCCTACCAAAAAACTTATAAAGCCCTTTGCAGAATTAGAGCTATGGGAATAATATAGGTAAAAGCTTATAAAGTTATTAAAAGAATTTCCCTAAAAGCCTTTATATATAATTACTTTTATTATAAAAAAACAATTAAAAATAAAAATCTAGATTAAAAGAATATAATATACTATATTAGTAGATAATAAAGCTAAACTTAATTATATTAATCCCCAAATAATTAATAAATTAAAATTACTATAAAAAATAAAAACCAATCCTTATATTATATATAATCTTAAAAAAATAATATTTAAGTATAATAATAATATTATAAATAAAGAGCTTAATTATCTTAAAGTCTTTATTTATAAAAAAAATA